>PVIR01005302.1:0-72936 GCA_004026965.1 Petromus typicus
GTACTAGAAAACTATGAACTGACTTAGATTTTCTAAGAGCCAAAAGATACCCATCTTTCTGCTGGAGTTGTGTCATCTCTGCTTTTAAAAGAGGGGCTACCTTCTACTGCACACAAAGATTAACTCAAAATGGATTAAAAACTTATGTGTCAGATGTACAACTTTAAAAATGCTAGAAAATAATAAAGAGGAATGTCTACATTATTTTATATAGGAAGATAACTTTTTAGATACAACATAAAAGGCACAATCTATGAAAGAAAAGAATTAATAAACTAGATTTCTCTAAAATTAAACTTTTCTTCTTTGTGAAACTTTCCCATGAATGAGGAGAGGCAGAAAGATACAAAATAAAATTCTAAAACACCGAAGTAATAACTGACTGTTATGCAAGATATACAAAAACAAAAAACAAAAACAAACAAACAAACAAAAAAACTCACTGGTGAGAAAACAAACCATTCAATGTGAAAATGAGCTAAAAAAAAATGCTTAACAGATGCTTCAATACATAAGATACTCAGATCACAAATAAATTTTGGGAAAAGATGCCCAATATCATTTGACATTAGAGGAAGGAAAATTCTAGCATAAATAAAACACCATGATTGAACCAACTCCTAGTGTAGACATGACAGCAGTAGCTCTTCTGCTGGTGAGGATGTAAAATGGTCCAGGCCCCTGTGGGACATTTTCAGAGTTTCTTACCAAATTCAGCAGACTCTTAACTTTCACTAAAATGGACACACACAATTCTCTAAACCCAACTTCTCACAAACACCACTTCCATGCTTCCAGGACCAGCTGGAATTGCAACCAAATGTCTCACAAATGCTGCCAAACTCATCCATCCAATATAAAACTCACTATCTTGTCTCTCAATTTCCTTTCATGACACCACCATCTTCCAGGAATTAATCCAACTTTTGAATTATCTTTTGCATTTAATCCTTCCATTTACTTCCATATCCACTATATCTATGTCACTAATGCCCTTATTACTGTGGTAATGATGATGTAACTTCCTCTCATAGTTCTTTCTTGACGTTCCGCCATATTATTCTTAAAAGGATCATTTGATATTGTAATTTTTCCACTCAAAATATTTGACTTCTTCTTAATGCTTAATCACTAATTAATGCATATGTCTCTGTAGTCTGCCCCAAATTTACCTTTCCAGATCAATATTTTTACGCTATTAAATATTCTTTTCACATCCCCTCACTTGTTTTCCCTGATAGATTTTTGTCATTATTCGTTGCCAAGAAAATGTCTAAACTTCACCCGCTACTCAAGTTGTATATAACTATGCACATCACTGAAGGCTGGAATCACTTTTTAAAATATTAACAATTATTTGAGTGGATGCTGGGAGCCACACATTTTCAGTAAAAATATTCAGTGTAGAAAATTCTGGAAGCATACTAAGGAACTGAGGGTAAACTCAGAGGCTCTGGATCCGGGCTGACTTTATTCTTAGCTCTACTCTTTGATTGGATGACATTTTTACCCTTTTTGAAATTTGATTTCATTGTCCATAAATGAGGATAATATAATCAAATACTGCTGTTCTGAAGATTAAATGTATCAATAGAAGCTTGTAATTATCACTGAATAAATACAAAGTAAATAGCAAAAATAATAAGTAGACAAATTGTAGTTATTATTATTACTATTTTTATAATTAACAGTTAAGAAAAAGTAATGAGTTTAGAAAAGTGTAGTTACTTAAACAAGTGAGTTTCCAATTGTGAGAAGTGTTACGAGGAATATTAAACTGAATAACTGATAATAACTCCAGATGAGAAAGAAATTACTTGATCATCACGGAAGGCCACTTGGTAACAGGCTGCATTGTGTTAAAAAAAAAAAAAAAAGGTCTGGGGTCTGGGCCTCAGATTTAGCTCAGTGGTTCCGGCACCTGCCTTGCCAGTGCAAGGGCCCAAGCTTGATCTCCAGTAACCACATACAACAATGTGTGGTGACTCGCATCCACCAGCAATCATAAGCACATATCACAGTGCCAGACGTGGTGGCTCATGTGTGTAATCCCAGCACTCATGAGGCAGAGGCAGGAGGATTGCTATGAGATCAAGGCTGAGCACAGGGCCAGCCTGAACCACAAAAGCAAGAACCTATCTCAAAAAAAAAAAAAAAGTCTGATATTTCAGGTACTACGTCTAGCCTTCAGAGACTTAAAATTAAGGCCCTGTAAACAGACACAAATACAGCTTTTCAGTTATAGATGAACAACATAAAGGTCATTGAGTCCAGAATCTTGCTGAACAATTAGAAGAGAGTAAAGATATTAGAGGAAAGTCTGACAATCAGCCCATAATGCAGAGGGCACTGCTGTGATACCACGGGGAAAGAAGCCTTTGGAGTAGCATTAAGTACTGACCGCTGACTGCAGTGCAAGGAAAAAACTGGAAGAGGAGAGACCATCTCTGAGGCCACTGGAGACAGCTAGGCAGGAGAAGGGCAAGCTTCTTTTTCCCTTCCCAGGTAGGCAAATGATTGCCTTTTTATTTCACTTTCATTTTTATAGAAGTGCATTTATTTATTTTCAAGTGAAGCCCAACACGTTGACTCATTTCTTAGTCATTCTGGATTCTTTTTACTATAAAACAGAGGATTAGATCTTCCCTCTTCTTTTGAAGTGTGAACTATCATGTTTGTCTCTATAATATAAAGACAATGTTGTACAACATTTCTCTAGAACTTATTAATTTTTGCATAACTGACTTTGTATTTGCTGAATCACAGCATTATTGCCATTGTCTTCTGTCAACAAACTAAAAAGTATCTTTCATTTGAAGACATTGTGATCCCCTTTGGATTGCCATTCACCTGCACTTCCTATATGATGCTGTGTATTCATCTGTGTCAACTCTTTGCAAGTTTCTCAGGAGGTCCTTGCAGGTGGGATTTTTATATGGAGTTCAAAGAGTCCAATTCTGTCTTATAATTACCACCTGGAGAAAGTAATTGTGTACCCTTGTTGATATCAAATAGCTAAGTGGTATAAATGACTAATAAAAACATCTTGACAGTATATTGACATATTTATTTCAGTTATGTTTGAAAATTAAATTTTATAGAGATAAAATGAGTGAAGTTAAGGAAACACACCATGCATTGAAAAACATTTTCTAGTTGAAGTAAAGGAATTTTCTGGGACAAAAAAAGAGGCTAATTAAATATCTATTGGCTTCTGAAACAGAGTCAAAATAAAAACATACATAAGTGAATCTAAAAGCACTAAATATTTTATAATGAAGCCAACTAAATTATTTTAGTTGAAGAATAAAATTAAGCTGCTCGGGTGCTGCTACACTGCATAGAAAATTAATACAGAGAACATGGTGCTGACTTTCATCTTGAGCAGATAATCAACAGCATAAAAACTATAAAAGAAATAATGTTCTATTTAGGGTAACTGAAGCGTAAACTAACATCACCTGTATTAGAACATTTAGACAAGAGGAAAAACAGGCACAACTGTAGAGCAGTGTGGTGTAGCTTTGGGGAAAAAAAAAGCAACTGGTGATTTTTTTTCTCATTAGAATGGTGTTGTACTCAAGCAACTTACAAATTTATATTTTGGTTCAATAGATATTTCAGCACAAGGCAGTCCATTAAACAGAATTTTCTTAATAAAAGAGAGCAGGATAATTTTTGCCTGAGGAAATGTGAAAGTATTTTACAAGGAGGGATGTTTTTACTTAAAAGTTTTATTTAAATTACAAACTTGTTTGCTGAAAAGTACTCATTTGACAATACAAATATGATAAATCTAGAAAAATTTTATTAAATAGTTTTTATTGTAGAAATTTATGATTGAATATTACTTGTTTACAGGGACAGAAATACAAATATGTACATATTTTACAAGTTTTTAAAAATAAAATACACAAAGACTGGTCGATAATAATCTTTCCAATAAGATGAAAGAGTGGATGATTTTGATTTCCCTGATATTTGTACTAAAATAAGATTTTTTAACATGCATATGAATGACAAAGCTTCTTTCCTTCATTAGTTTTTAAAGAATAAGAAGCACTGCAGAGACTGCTTTATATTTCCTTGTAATCTGAATCATGTTTACAATATTGTGAAGAATGAAATATGCAGTGAGAAAAGATGTCAAACTTTATAAAATGTTATTTTTCTACTATAGCATTATGAGATTAATTATAAAAGAAAACCAAATATAAAGCTTAGTTCTCTGGAGAAGCAATTTGACAACTTTAGTAATGTGTACTGAATTGGCCTCGCAGGGCTCAGATATGTCAGCATTTGAATATCGTTTAAGATTACCTAAAATGTCACAGTCTAGGTGTTCCTGCAGCTTGCTCTGTGGTGCCTCTTTTGATTGTCACCAGAAGCTGCAATCCCATTTACTTGACAATTGGCATGTGTTATCTTTTATAATGGATAACTATGGAAATTTTGTTGGCCTGCTTTCCTGACACAATGATAAACATGTTTTCTTCCTACTCTATTATCTCATTTTTTCTATAACTATAAACAAAAAGATCAAATGTATTTATTCTCTCTCTAGTCTGGAAGGAACTGTAGTTTCCCACAGTTAATTTGTCTGTCATAATTTCTGTAAGCACATATCGAGATTTTGTCTATTGATAGGAATAAAGTTTTCTGGACAATATTCCATGGAAAATCATACTAGTCTAGGTATTCATTGTGGTCTCCCTTTCAAATATTTACTTAGATGAAAAAGGCATAACCTAATCTAGTTCTTTAACTCATAAATTTTAATCTTAATAACTATTTTTCTTTCAAATAAGCAAGTGAAAAATACTTCAATTGTTGATTTGCACATGAAATCACAGAGGAACAGCATATACTGAGCTGTATAAAGCAGCGGTGTGATCTCCATTTCCTCCCTCTGCATGCTTTATCCTTTCCTCTTCATCATCTCTCTCCTGCCTGTCCCATTCTGTACAGCATTTCTTGGTGCTATTTTGAAAGGCCCTTTTCCTCAGTTTTTATCTTGCTCAGCAGTGATATGTTCATTCACTCCATAAGTTCACCACAGCCTCCCAGAGACACCTTAAATTCAAAGTGCCTAAAATGTGAAGCACCATTTCCTATTGCAGCCAGCTTTTTCTGTGTATTTCTTATCTGGATACGAGTTTTCAGAACCGTGTATTCACTCCACTTCTCTCCCTCCCTCTTCATCCAAGGCAGCAAACATCACCCTTTCCATCATTACTGCTTTGCTAAACTTTCTTACTCTTTCTGGGGTGGATGATGCTGAGTCATAATGAATCAATCTGCTAATGGAAAAGCTTTTCAACTTTGCAACACATCTCTTCCCCATCCAGCAGAGTGACCTAAATCATAAATTCATGCCCTAAATCATAAATCTGAATGCTATTTTCCAGCTGAGAAGTCCCTGAAGGCTGCCCATTGAAAGATACATTTCAGGGTGCATGCTTCCTTAATTACCTGATTCTTAACTCTAAATTCATTTTTGAGGTTTTTCAAAACATGCGTTATATTGTAGAAATTTAATTTTGAAGTAAGACAAATATTGATCAATTAAGTTTTGTTTTATAAATTACTGACAGACACAAGAGGCAATCACATAAAGCTGATATCTTCAAAAGAATAAAGGACTAAATGATCTTTATACATAAAAAGAGAAAGTCATGAAGAAAATATTAGTCAAGAGGATGAAATGGGGAAACTATTAGGATGCATCAAAACAAAGTCAGAAATGTAAAAAGAATTTGAAGACAAACTTTCTGACAATTAATGTATACATTTTAAGCAAAACAAAACAGAACATAATGACAATCCCAACACCATCAGCCATACTGGAAAAACTGCCAATAATTCTTCTAAGAAGTTATGGAAAATGTAAAGTAATGAGAAAAAAAAAAAACTATGACAGAGGTTAGTGGTGTGGGTCATTAGAGCACTTTTGAGGATGGACAGAACGTGGGATTGAGTGCAAGAAAAGAAAGGAGGACATGCATGGTTGGAAAGAGGGAAGGAAGAAAGGAAAAAAAGGTGGAAGAGCCAAAGGAAGGAAGGAAGGGTGAAAGAAAGGAGAAGGAAAAGGAACTACAGGGAAGGAAAGGGCAGAGAAGGGCAGGGAAGCGAGGGAGGAAAAAGGCAGGAAGGGGACAAATTATGCCACACAGGGGCTGGACAGCGGGACTGAAAACAAAATTCTGCCCAAGTAAGAAATTAGAAAAATTCCCTCAGAAACAAAATGTAAACTTTAAAAATTAATGCACAAAACTATAAGAATAAGAAAAGTGTAGTAACAAAACGTATTGTTTTTACTTGTATCAATCTAAAATAAGGGTATCAGACAATGGAAACAAGTCAAATGAAGTACAGTTTTAATATTAAAAGTGGAAACTATACATGTTAAAAATATAAAGATAATGAAAATGAGAACACTAGGTAGTCATTAAATAAAATAATAATGCCTTGTAATATCATGTAAAATATTACACTATGCTTTGTAATAAAGAAGTTTTAAAAACTTAGATGCAAACTGCTACCTGTCTCATCTTCTTTAATTAATGGTAACTTTACCTTGAGTGTTGAGATTCTTGCTTTCTACTTCTTCATATATTTCTTTCCTTTTCAAATTTCTTAAATAGACACAAAGTGAAATCAGTCAAAACTAATAATACATGCAAATTTATGTTCAGTCAGGAGACCAGATTATTCAATGTAAATAATTTTTTTAATGAAAATTTTTAAGAAAAAATATTTAGATTCTATTTTCAAAAATATATTTGAAAAAATTACAAAAATAATTGAAAGAAATAGAAATATTCCAAAGAATAAAGTAAGCTCTATTTTAATTTTTAAAATTACTTCCTAATATATTCTATTTTCATTAAAATCCGTTGACACAAAGTGCAGAGGATGTATCTGTGAGTTCAAGGTGCATGGATGTAACTCCAATCACCTTTTTTCTGTTTTCAATATAAAAATAAAGATTCTAGTTGAGAGTTGATCAAAATATATTTTTTTACTCAAAACAGGAAAAATTAAGACTCAGTATTTCACAGCTTATGCAAATAGCTTATGCTTTTCCTGCATAATTTAATTGGAAATGTCTTATTAAGTCAAACTAAATGGCATCCCGTTGGCCTAGAACCATAGCCTTATCAAAGTCTGCATGGAAATGAATGGTCATTAGCTAGGTCTTTTTTGACTTGATATAAAGGAAAGTAAAAAATCTCTCCTACACATCCACGGCCTCCTCTCCTTCTGTTTCATTAGGCAACAGGATAGAAGGATTTAATTCAGGTCAATCACTTACTAATCCGCAACGTGAACCAGAAAGCTGCGTTGCTCAGGGGTCTGTAACAGTATTTAAGCTTGCTTAATTTTCCAGTAAGCCTTAATACCATCGCCTAAGACCTAAGAATCAATAATGAGGGGCTCATCTCCAGAAAGTCACTTGAATCATAAGTCTTTTGCCAGAGAGATACCATTCAATGACACTCCATCACACTATCTTCCTACAGAAACAAATATAGCTCCTTCAAGTAGAAGCAAATTCTTTCTGTCAGAGCACTGCGCACCAGGAGTTTACATTTTTTGGAACTAAGTTATGTCTGGAGACAATGACACAAAAATCAAATAGACTGGGATTTTGCCTAGATTTCTAGACAAATGAAATAAATTATATATTTAATAAATACACATTAGCCGTTAGAGCTTTTTGTTCTCTAAACAAATTTTGAATATGCAGGACACAAACTGGATCCCTGTTGTAACTAGAAGTTAGAAGATTTAAGGATGAGCTCTTTTGAAATAAAGTATATTTTTAACAAAATGTTACAGGGTTTTCAGTTTGTTTGTTTTTTATTGTAACAGGGCTTCAACATGAGTTTATGAAATATTAGGGAGATAGTGTTTCATTTTAAAGAATTACATACAGAATTCTAAGAAAATTAAACTACAGTTTAATCTTTAAAAATGTATTTAAACATACACAAATACAAATGTGTGCATATATGCACATGTACACATATCTTTTCAGAAAGAAAAGGAAAACAAAAACATTACATTTTCTAATAACTCTGAGTTCCACTGCCAGTAGCTTCAGTAAAGCCATTTATGATAATTCGGAAAATGACACTAAACTATACGTAGGAAATCACACAATTACACTGGTGTTTTACTAATCACAGATAGTTTCATTTACTTTTCTGGGAATTAGACTAATGAAAACAAAATTTAACATCCAGCAGAATTCATAGATTACATCCCTTATAAAATATTAGTCCCTGGGCTTATATTTCACAGAACATGACTGAAATTAGGATTTTTGTCTATATTTCAAGTACATATCATATTATTATGTGAAATTCTGAACATTATTTACAAATAAACACCCTAGTAGAGTGTTTTCCTCTCTTCTTCCTTTTGCTTCCTCACAGGGATGGAGACCAGAGAATTTGGAAACAATGGACAACTGTGCGATGAATAGGTGCAGTAAGAAGCCTTGAAAATTATGGTACACAGTAGACACAGCTGAAGACCTTGGCTTCAAGGAAGATCTAACTGAAAAATCAACAAGTAACTAACTAAAAATTCATCAGTTTAAAATACTTATATGAGATCAACCTGTCAATAATTTTTAAAATAAAAATTTTGAGTGCTACAAACTATGACTCTAATTATGATTAATTGCTTCTGAGAACTGTGCTAAGACATGCTCCTTGATCTCTTCAAACTCTGAACTTCTTTAAAATTAAATTCTTCATAATGGTTGTTAAAATAATAATGACATGCACAGAGGTTTAATGATGTGGACATTTATCAGGCACTGATTAGGAATTATGATCCTCTCGTGTGGTACACAGTTTAAATGTGCATTTCATGAGTATATTGTTTTAAATTGATTTGTGTGTAATTTTCCATATTTATATTTCTAGTTTTTAAGATATTTTTATGATTATGCTATTTTCCCTAAAAATATTCATTAGATTTTAATAGGTGATAAGAGATGTCATCCTCTCATTTATCAAAAAAAGTAGTGTTTTGAATTTAATCTTCTATTTATTCTTTCACTTGAAATGCAATATAATTTTGTATAGCTCTTTACAAAGTCTATTGCCACTATTACTAGAAACTCATCATAAATCCATATTTGGAAAACATGTTGATTTTAGTGATACTATTTAAACTATTTCATTGTTTACTTTCTGCAATTCCTGCCGTATGCTTCTCAATAAAATGTAAACAATTTTTATTTAGGCTTTACTTTTTTATATTATCCTTATAGATGTTTTGATAGTTACTGGGAAAGGTGGTGTTTTCCTTTTCTATGTTTACTGTTTAGTACAAAAAAACCCTCCCTCGGGCCGGGGAGTTAGCTCTGTGGTTCCGGCGCCTGTCTTGCAAGCGCAAGGGCCCGGGTTCGATTCCACCGGTAACCACATAACAATACTGGGTGTGGAGACCCACACCCAGCAGCAACCAGTACCACATGCCACAGTGCCGGGCGTGGTGGCTCACGCCTGTAATCCCAGCACTCGGGAGGCAGAGGCAGGAGGATTGCTGTGATGTGAGTTTGAGGCTGAGCTCAGGGCCAGCCTGACCCTGACTCAAAAAAAGCCTGACCCTGACTCAAAGCGAGACCCTGTCTCAAAAAAAACCCCCAAAAAACAAAAAAGCAAAACAACAAAAACAAAAACAAAAAAACCTCCCTCATGGAATTGGGTATATGTATATGTATTACACATATAATGGGCTGGTTAAATATATATATATATATATATATATATATATATATATATATATATATATATATATATATATATATATATATACCCACACACGTATATTTAGAATGACTACCTAATTTTTAAAAACTTAATATTCATATTTCATAATACTGATATTAATTATCAATAACACATTAAAATCATGTATTATTTGTGGCCTTCTAATTTCCACAGCGTTCATTTTGCTTTCTCAATTTTAGTTGTCTAATACTAGATGTTATAGAATTTCACATTAATTAAAATATTAAATGACTTTATGAACCAACATTATATGTCATTTCTAGGCATGCACCACTCCTCTGAGTAACCCTAAAAAAAAACTTTTAATATGATTTAAGTTTTAAAGTAACTAATAATGGCACATAGTTGTATTTAGCATATGATGCTGCTTAATAGACCAATCATAAATTTAAATTATTTACCAGAGAAATGGACTGTCGTGAAGACTTGTATCTTGAACTAAAAACATTCAAAACAGATTTATGAGCAGTATGTGAGCAGAGGGAGATGAGAACAGGGGCTGAGGCACTGACCACAATTAGTGCACATTTAGGAGCAGAGATCTGCAGGAGACGCACCCGACGATCTCTGTCCCATAAATATAGCAGGCGTGACTATGCCCACTCTCTACTATCATCAAAATCATCATTTATTACAAACAAACTATGATTATATATCACATTTTGATGAATATTCATGAGTTGAGTACCTCAAGTCATCATTCTTTATTTGATTTGGTTAATATTTCCATAGTATCTCTTTAACATGCACAAAGACAAATCTGACAAGTATGAACATGCTTTATGTTATAAATCTGTGAATTCATTATATAACTGATAAATCAGATGATTCTCTTTCAAATCATTTTATTCATTCTGCCAAATCTAAAATAGTAAGGCACATCTATTAACTATTTTAGCTTTTTAGTTTTTAGAAAATAGTGCTCCAAGAATGTAGGATATTAAGCATACCAGGAAATAATATAACTAGTATTTTTCTTATGGATTGAGTGTATATATTTTTTACTTGAGCTTGAGAATATAATTGAATTTTTATTATCAAAGTCATACAATTTCACTTTGCTCTAGCTGCAGGCTTATGGATCTGCATAAATAAGTTCTTTAGTTTCCACTGGAGAAAGATTCTACATTACTAATATTTGTAATGACTTAGTATGATACATTGCTTTTATGTTCATCAATTTTAGACCACATAATGCTCTAAATTATATCACTTCATTACTGTAAATAGTAATGTTCAGTTAATAAAGCTATTAAATTTTTCATAATAAGAATTAATACCATATTCAACTAAAAAATAAAGATTATTCTAAAAGGCTTCATCAATCTTCTTAAACAAGTATTCCTGTAGTACAAATGTACTTGCTATCATATCACATTCCTAATTGTCATTTTGAAATATTCAACTGCACTATTTACTGACAATGGAAGAAATAAGAATTATTTCAGGTTTTATCTTTTATACTAAAAATTCCTTTGCATACTGACACAATTTGTTTTCATTTAACCACAAAATTAATCACAAAACTAGATCTCACCGTTACATAAAACATAAAAAGTGTTTGCTATAAGAGGAAATGTTATAAGATCAATAATTTAAAAACCAGACGAGAGGAACATCCAGCTCACTTGTTAAAATTATTAAAGCTCAAGGTTATACAGCTAATTAGCAGGAGAATTGCGTATTTTGCTATTATAGCTCACAAATTTTAAAAATAACAGAATGAATTTCTCATGCCCTGGTTTGAGATATGAAACCCTTTTGAAGGTGGTTAATTGTGC
This sequence comes from Petromus typicus, assembly GCA_004026965.1. Taxonomy (NCBI): domain Eukaryota; kingdom Metazoa; phylum Chordata; class Mammalia; order Rodentia; family Petromuridae; genus Petromus; species Petromus typicus. The sequence continues at coordinate 11,594 of PVIR01005302.1, forward strand.
CACACATGTGTGCCATTCGGCTCCATTAATCGTGTCGGGATCACAGGAGGCAGGTGCAGAAATCATGCAGAGACGAGTGGGGAGAGCCCGCGACTGACTTGGAATGAGGAACTGCAGAAGTCCAGCAAGGGGCCTGTGACACTCAGAAAGTGCTGTGGGTGCGCATGGATACTCGGCTTGTGACATACACATAACAGGAATATTTTTCAGAGTTCAAAAGTGGGAAACCTTGCCATCTGGAGAAAAATACATGAAACCAGCAGACATCATGATAACTGGCGAAAGTCATTCCATAAGATATCTAGAAAATCAAGGTCGTAAAAACAGAGTAGAATGTTCGCTGCCAGGGTGATGGCAGAGGAAATGGAGAATGCTATAATAATAAGTTGACACTACATAAGATGAAAAAGGTTAGTGATCTACTGAATAAAGTAGACCCACTGTTAACAACACAATATCGTGAATTTCAATTTGTTGTTGTTGCTGTTTTGTTTTTGTTTTTATGACACAGGGTCTCCCTTTTTAGTTCAAGCTGGCCCTGAGCTCAGTCTCAAACTCACATCACAGCAATCCTCCTGCCTCTGCCTCCTGAGTGCTGGGATTACAGGTGTGAGCCACCACGCCCGGCACTGAGGTATGTGGTACTGATTGCTCCCATGCTTGAGTCTCCACACCCAGTATTGTATGTGGTTACCGGGGAATTGAATCCGGGTCCTTGCACTTGCAAGACAGGCGCCGGAACCACTGAGCTAAATCCCCAACCCCTGCATTTCAATTTTGTTAAACAAATAGATCTCATGTTAAAGTATTTGTTGCCTAAAAACAAAATCTCTGTGAACAACCCAGGACATGTTTGAAGGTGACTGATATCAAGAGTGTATGTATTTTTCTGAGGTCCCCAAAATCTGTATAGTAAATGAGTGCAATTTTTGGCACATTAATTATACTTCAATAAAATTTTAAAAATAATGTTGCTAGATACGATGCTAGGAATCTTGACTGCTTCACAACTTTAAAAAAATGGATATCTACTCATTTTCAATAAGCACAGAAAGTGCTTTATGGATGCTATCTTATCCAGGGTCCCAAACCCTATAAAATGCAGATAAGTTAATTGACGCATAGAGACATTATAAAATTTACCCCAGTAGCAATGATGGAAAGTGCTAGAAATAGGAATTCAATCCTGCTGCACGGGGTTTCAAGATTTCTGTGCCTGTCAAGATATCATGCATTCTATATTAATGTAGTGCACATTAAAACGGGAAATAGTCACACAGCTAGTCAGAGACTAGCACATAGTTTCACATCTGTAAACTATTTTCCTAACCAAATAGAAAAAAAGAGTGAGTTTTCTTTAGATTTGGAAAAATGAGTACTCTTCTCTTTTTTACCAAAGAGAAAAAGTCAAACAATAAAATACAAATCAATGACAAGAAAATAATACACAAAGCAATTTGTCAGTTATAATTGTATTTTTATAATTTGTTCAGAGCACTATATTACACAAGGAACATACTGTTCTAATGGGGCAAAACTCACATGATTATAGTAGCATATTTAATTATATACATGTATACACTTGCACGGAATAGTTATTAGGAAGACATTTAAATCGGCTCATAGAAATGATATCAGCATTATTTTTGCACCCTGAGGATTCCTCCCCCATAAGCCATTGTTATTGTTATTTATTACTGACAGTTTTTCTGCTTGATTGTGCACGATGCAGCAACTTCTAAACACAATGACACTGCGTGCTCTTCACAAGACATTATAGTCTCTGAAAATGACAGTGTGTTTTCTCAACCCCCAAGTCTCCTGTACTTGGAACACTGGAATCATCTGAAATTTTTTACTATTCTGTCCCCCTACCTAAGAAGCCCTTCAAAATGCTTAACTCCCAAAACAGAGATCTGATGGCTTCTGTGCATCCAGGACTGTTCTAGTCCTGGGCTCCGCATTATCACTGGTGGTGGGCTTCACAAAATGTATGTCTCTCCCACCCTACTGTGGAAATAGCAGCTCCCAGAATGGGGAAAGACATGACCTTTTCAGACGTTGTTGAGTGCTTCTCATACAGACAAGCATTTGAGAAGTGTTGTGTGTTGAGACTCTCGAGCTTGCGGACCTGAGATTTTGAATGTGTGATCACTGCACTGGAAGGAGTAGCGGAGGAAACATCTCTGAATCTGTGGGAGAATCAGCTTACCTTGATTGCGGCTACATGGAGAGGCACAGAGGGAAAGACACTCACAGAGGAATAGAGAATGAGTCATTTTTTTTTTCTGGTCTGTTTGTCCTCTGGAAAGTTAGTTAACCTTTTCATAATTTACCTGATGATGTAATATATACTGAGCTGATAAACATTCATGTGTGTATGTATCAAAGTACATTGTGTATAATGTCTAAAATTAAACCTTTGTTAAATATTTTCATTAATGTATATACCCTCATTCATTTTTCCATTTCTGCGTTCAATGATAAGTTTCCTAAAATGTGTCAAGCTCTGTGCTTTCACCAAAAAGTAATGATGAAAGCTGGGACTACAGCATGTACTCAGTGCAAAGAGTTCGCCAATAAGCAGGAGGTCCTGGGTTCGATTCTCAGCATTAAAAAAAAAAAGAAAGAAAAGAAAATCTTGTGGAAAATACAAATGGTAATAAAATAATTACACAGTTATTAAAGTACATCTATGATAAATATAGAAAAAGAGTGGTATGTGCATGTTTTTTATAGTTATTTTTGTTTATATTTAACAGCTTCTGTGTTTGGGGATGTCACCAAAACACTTCTGGCCAGCACATATCCTCCAATCTCCTAACTTACAGCCTAACTACATTTGAACATAATGTGTTATTTACTAAGTAAATCTTTCTTTATGTTTCACTTGCAATTAATTTATTTTATTTCTTCTCATTCAAAACAAATTTGAAGAAAACAGGAGCTATCTCCTTTCTTTATACTACTGGCTGATCCCCACCAATTATCTGAATGCTAATTTAAACACGATTGTCCTTTTGATGGATACTTACAGAACAAGCACCATAACATGATGTACACTGTTTACCCAGTGAAACATATGTACTTGGTGTTTTACTTTTGGTATCAATTTTCTATCTTATTGATGCAACATTTTCAGATAAAAATACATATAAAAATCTCCACATACTTTTAATGTTCTCTGTATTATGAGTAATATTCTAGTTAAGGAAAATTTTTTAACATTTCCATAGGTCTATTTAAAAGGACATAAATTCCTCATATCGTCCACAGTTAGAAAGAGTTGTTGACAGTTTTATTTGCTCACATTTCACATGTCTTTGACGTGTTAGTCATGATCTTTGTCAAAGAACTAGTGATTTTAATTTTGAGGTAAATATAATCACATGCAATTTGATTTGTCACACCAAAACCCACAATATTTCTATTCAAAACTATTATATTGTAATATGACTATATTCAACATTACTTATTCCTAGCTTTCAAATATGGCTCAATTACAAAATAGGAAGGTCTCAATATTTCATTGGTTTTGACTGTAACTAATAAATTATATTTAGAAAGGATAGTATGAGTTATATTAGATGATTTCAGGTGTTTCCAGAGGTAAAATGGCAGATTCATGTACTATTTTCATTTTGACCTTCATTCAGGAAGCAAGTGCAGTTCTGTTGCATCTTTGAACTGTAACTTAGCATTTCAGAGCTTCTCTGTGGTAGCTAATGCACATTTATTTGAGTTTTGTGAGCACATCCAAATCTATTAGTGCCTTCTAGTCAGCTGGGGAATTCATATATGTCTCCCTCACAGTGTTAACCAGCACAATATGGACAAAAAGTTTAGCTCTACTTTTACATTGCAAAAGTCTTAATTTGAAATGTGTTAGACACTGAATTTATAAAATTAATTTCCATACCTACATTCTCTTTACTGGAAATATAGTGGAAACAACTTTCTAAATGAGTTTTAAAAGTTGTAGTAAACCCAAAATTAATATTTGTATTAAAAAGTTACCAGAAATTAAACACTCTACTTCAAACGTAGAGCTTATGAACTTGCACTCCACAGTTCATCTACCCAAAAGACCATAAAAGGGAAATAATGGTATCATTTGTACATGAGGACCTGTGTCATTCCAGAAGGTAAAAATGATGGTGGTGTGCTGTTCTGGATGGGAAGGTAAGCAAGTCGGTAGATTCCCGGGGCCTGTGACCTACCAGCCTTCACATACAGCAGGTCCCACATGCAGCTAAGAGCGTACACTGCCAGCCCAGGATTTCTCCTCTTGGCTGCCCAGTTCCTGTCTCAGGCTTTTAAATTTCCCCTTTGGATTTCAGGTTTCCCCTCATTTCCAACTTCACACCATGGGAATAATTCCCTATCCGCATAAAATACTGAATAGAGTTTATCCTCCGTAGACTGACCGACTCTCTCCCATCTTAGACTCATTTAATATTTTATAGTGACATTATGACATGGACCCAAGTGACCAAGTGACCTTTTTACTCTAAAGTGTTTTGACAAAAGCAGTGTTCTCTGGGTGTATCTTTAGCATTTCTTCCTAAGGAAGATGTGCCAAGTCTGTTCATCAAACCTTTTCCATTGCACTAGGTGACTGACAGAGGGGTGGGTGTCACATGACCTAAATATCTGGTGCAAGGACCTGTGAGGGAGTGGCATTTGCAAACAAAGTGGAATTTATCTGAATCAATATTAAAAATTGCCAGTTAGCACTGAGGGAGGCTGAGGTAAGGGGGTTGTTGTCCAACATCAGACCCTATCTCAAAATAAAATGTAGGCTGGAGATGTAGCTCAGCGAGGAGGACCTGGTTCCATCTGCAGTACTGCAAGACAATCTAAAAATAGAGACTGGACAAGACAGTCTGAAATAAGTGTCAGACAGGAGAGGCTCCCAAATGCAATGCTTATTTTAGGTATAAAGGGGATCATTACTTTTAATTTATTCAATTATTATCAAGAGAAACACTGCTTTTTTCCATGTAAATGATATGGAAAGATGGAGTAAAAGAGTAAAAGAATGAAGTAAACTATTGATTTCATCAACTCCTTTCATTGGAAGATTTATATTAACTGTAAACTAGAGTAACAGTAAATAACGTAAAATTTTAGTCCATTCTTAACCCACACTTATTTTAAACATACCTCTTTATGTGTGTCTTGAATTATAAAGGTATTAATTTATGGCCAAAACTAATATAAAATGCCTTTTACTTTTTCAGAAAATGATTTATATCCCTGAAAGCTTGATCTCATACACTTTCTACAGAAAATATCTGACACCATTTCTAAGTCAATGAATATTTTGTTATTAATAAAGAATATAAGCCTAAATGCTTTTGTCTTCCAGAAAGTCTCATGAAACTAACTATTCAAGCTTATTTCCAAAGATTTCAACTAGCAGCAAGACAAACAGCAAGCAAATAGAACACTATGTGGGAAAAGCTGACACTCATCATGCCTGTCTGCCCTCAGCCTTTGTCCTCTGGCCCAGGGACCCGAAGGCCTCCCTCCACTCCCACACAGCTCCATGGAAGCCTGTGCCTCTCTCTTGAGCTCCTCTGACTATGCCAATGTGCTAGTCTCTCCAGAGAAGTTTCTGAAAAGAGACTTTAAAAATGTCCCCCCAAGACTTTTCCATTACTTTGGCATAGTGCACACTGGGGTGCTGAGGAAATGAAATCATGCATTGTTACTAAGTGCTGCCACAAGTCAGGGAGGCGTCTGAGCTTTTCTTGGCAGGAGAACAAGCCTTTTGATTCCACATACTTTCTTCTCTCATATTATAATTTTTGCTTAGTGCCCAGCCACTGTAAATAAGGTGTTTCATTTTAGACTCCCAATCATCCTTTCCATTCTGTATGCTTATCTATAAGTGTTAAAATGAAGGGGGGGGTGCTGTTTACTGCAGGGATATTTTCTCAGCCTTATGATTACAAGCTTAAGAATGCATCTAGGAGCAAATCCATTAACCATGCAAAATATTATAGTAAGTCACATGATGTATTTTCAGGCCAGTGCTGAAGCATTTTCTCAACTGAAATAAACTCTTTTAGCAATTCTCAATTTGCTGGCTTACTTGCTTAATTCTAAGGTCTCATGCATACATTCACAATATCATTTCTTATATTAAAAAAGGAGTGATAAAAACATGGTGAATGTTTAAAAAACTTTATTGCAATACATGATGCATTCTGGAAGTCTTCTTTCATGTCTTTAGGATGTATGATTTTAAAAACCAGAGTAAATGCTGCTGCTAAGTGCCACCCAACAGAAAGGCATCCTCATAAAAACATCCTCATCCATAACATCATAAAACTGTCCTCATTCACCTCATTTGATGGCTGTGGCACCAAGAGACTTCTGCCTCTTCCCAAAAGTCAAAGACTTGGAAAGTTGAATAGTTGGGATTGATTTGGGCACCACGGTAGTAATGAAATGAAAGTAAAGATAGTCACTAAACAGGACTCCCAGAACTGCTTCAGAAACTGACAGAGTGCTGGAGTAAGTGCATTGGAAGTGAGGGGGAGCACCTTGAGAAGAATTAATGGCCATGTGTCTTTCACTATAATAAATTTTTAACACATGCCATTTTTAAGATCATATCTTATGTGTCAATGTATTGTCTCACTGAAGTCCCCAAATGGCTTTCATATGTACCAAAAAGTAACGTGGTGTGATACTGCTTTCACAATAAATACAGATGAAAGTTGTATCTACTATCTGAACTTATTTACTGTACATTTTTATACCCTGTTGAACCATGGGACAGTAGTCCAGGCAAAGAAACAGAATACAATGGGCATTTGGTTAAACTCAGGAACATGGGAAAGTAATGGGTCAGGAACACACACCGCATTTGGGACCTAAGCAGTCCCATAAGAACACTGTAAGGAGTCAGAACACACTACATGTGGAAGTAGAACACGCTATAGCTTTTAACATAAAATCAGCAGGTTTAGGCGAGAGGATGGGAGGCAAAACGCAAGGCACACCGACACTGTGGCAAGCACAACAGGAACCTGTCTAAGACTTGTGGGTGGGGAGATGGCCGCCCAGAAGGTGAGAGCCATTCAGAGTTACTTCTCTGTGCCTTTGCTACACAACGGGCTTTCATCAGCCCAGATGTTTACCCTCCTCTCCACCTGGCACAAATGTAAATGTAACTGTCAGGACTTTCTCAGTCCCCAGCCAAGAGTAACTGCTCCCACCAATGACTTCAGAGCATCAAACGTACCTCTGTAAGAGCCCCAATTACCCTGATTTATGGTCATTATGTCTCTACATCTTCTTCCAGTGATAGGAGCTCCTCAGAGATTAAGGGACTCAATCGTGTGTCTATCTTTCTCTGAGACTACATGGTACTTAGCCCAGGAACTAACATGATCATTAAAAGGGGACAGAAGAATCACTTTGCTGGAAAGAAACAGCAAACACTTTATCTTCAAATTTATCTTTCTTTTGGCCAGGGATGTAGCTCAGTGGCTCTGTGCCTCTCTGACAAGCGCAAGGTCCTGAGTTTGATCCTCAGAACCACACACACACACACACACACACACACACACACCCCTTGAGAGAGAGAGAACAAATTTTTCTTTTCTTACTAATTGTATTATTATGAAAAAAATAAGAGAAATATGTGTGTGTAGGCCAAATTATCAGTGATAGTAGCACAACCCTAATTGTGGTTTAATTTCAATACTCAAAGTATGGATAAGAGTAGGATAGTATGATTGTCAGTGAATTTTTGAAGGCACAGAACCATTCAAAAAATAATAATACTTTTAAGTGTGTTTAAAAAAACCTGAAAATTTCTTCATATCTAATTTAATTTTATATTCTCTCAAGTAAACATTCCTCTCAGGACGTTATCATATTCACATTACAGTAGTAGCCTTTTGTAATTAATGAACACTCTAGTGTGCTTCAAACTTCTGAAGACATTTAGACATCACAGTAAAGCACAGATTAAATTATGTGGCATATAAAATTATTGTAAAGTGGATTTTATTAGTTTATTATGTTTTAAAACTTGGCTATTTGCATTTAATGTCTCTTCTGTTCATTAACCAAACTTTGATTAGTAAATAAAATTTCCTGTGGACATTAACCAACAGAACTACCACACACACACACACACACACACACACACACACATGCTTGCACATACAACTTAAAGACATGCACTGCACAATAATGATGCAAATACTTTCAAATGCAATACTTCGCCTCTGAAATGAGATTGTTATCTGCATACTTGAGTAACTGCTTTACATGCTCATGGTGCATTTAGGAGTAGATAGCTGCCAGCTTGACAAGAGGTGTGAGCATGGATCCAATGTTTAGGTTCAGCCAACCATCAGGTCTGACTTCTACTGTTAAAATCTCCCATTGTACTGGTGATGAAAGGAATGCACCATATAAACCCCAGAGTCCTGACATCCCTAATTGTCATTTCTCTCATCACATGCTCAAGGATATATAGTAGCTTCAGAAAAAGTCATTTTTAAAATACAAGAGGGAAAATGAGAATATTTCCAAAGCCTATTTACAGTAATGCTTGCAAAGGATTTCATTTGAATAAATTTACACTAGTTCTTTTACCTGCAATAATAAATTTTAGCTCATTTCACAGCTGTATCCCATATAGCAGTCCACACTGAATACATCAGCTTAGCTGCCTGCAGACAAATATAATGATGCAGGCAAGTTTTCATTTGGTTTCTTTCCGGGAAGAAAAGAAAAAGAAAACTACAGCTGGAATACCAGTCTCCCAGTTCAGAGCACTCTAAAACTCAGCATTTCTATTGTTGATGAAATCCTATTCAGGAAATAATATCAATTTACAAACTCAAAAAAAGATTCCTTGAAACTGAAGGTAGACTGCAGTATGGTACCAAACCACAACACAGGTGGTCAGACAAGGGAGCTGGTTGTGGAGGGAAAGAAACAGCTGAGCAGCACGGGAGGAAACCATGAGGGCAGAAGGCACTAAAGATGACAGTATTCTGGAGAAGGATAGGGGAGAGAGAGACAGAGAGAGAGAGAGACAGAGAGAGAGAGAGAGAGAACTGTCTGTGCGGGGGCATTTTGGAAGAAAAATAAGTGAAAAGTGAAGGAAGATTTAGGATGGTCTTTATAAGCTTCCATATAATATTTTCAAGAAAAAGTTCATGGTAAAAAAAAATCAATATACCCTCTAAAATACAGCAAAAAAGATTCACATATCAGAACTGAACATTGAGTTATGACTGAAGCAGCACTATAGACTTCAAATGCTAAGATCTCACTGCATCATGGAACAATCATATGATATACTTTGCTTGATAAAAGAGCAATGAGTTATTAGATAAAAAATTATTATTGTACCACACAGTAGAAGAAGCTACATGTTTCAAAGTGAAAAAAAAAAATCTCAAGAAAATCCTCAAGTCCTCAATGTACCAAACAGTTCAAATATTTACCCAGAAACAAAGTTTTAATTATTAGATTGCCCTACATTTCTCTGAAAGGATTGAATTCAAATTTGTATTATTACCTAATATTTTCTAGAATATAATACTGATATTTGAGGCTTATCCTTTATATAAGCCAAAGAATATTTTCTCTAATCTTGATTTATTCAATTAAAATACTGGAAAAATACTATAAATTATTTTAGAGAGATTTTCCATTTTTGTGTATAACAATATAAAAAAATCAACATATATTCCTTGTTGCTAGTCCTGTAGTATGAATGTGGTTTAGGTCAAACCATGTAACCTATTCTATCTAGGTCTACTCTTTCCTTAGAGAAGGGTCTTACTTATTATATTAATGAAGAAATTGTGAGATTTCCGTAAAATAACATGTAAGTCTGAGTGCTTTGGAGAATTATAAAGTACCACAAAGTATCCTTCAAATGCAAGGACTTACTGTTATTATATCTAGTTATCTATAAAAAAACCAAACAGGCAACTTCTATGGTGGTCAACATTTAAATTTTCATTAGTATCACTTAGACTTCTCTGCACATTTCAAATATATGTAATTGAATCATCTTCAAATTATCAATTCATTTGTTCCATTTATCTTTTGTTATTGAAGACTTTAATGGTATGATGAGATATAATTCCAAAAGGAGCTTCTCATGGAGTTTGTTCATCCTACTAAATGTTTATCTTTTCCTCACAAATGTGGTTTGTGATATGGATATGACAAAGAATATGTTACATTTTTAACTACATCCATTCTCATTGCATTTCCTTGAATTGCAATTACACCATAAGCGAAGTTGCTAGAGGCCATAAATGATTCACAGACAGCAGACTAATCTTGTAAATTTTCAAGTGATTAAACACAGTTATCATAATATCCAGGCATTGTACTTCAAAGTATATTTACAGATAAATAAGACTTACTGTCACACAAAGATTTATATAGAAATGTTCATAGTAGCATTATATTAATAGCTATAAATTAAAATAATTCATGACCCATCAATTGAAAACTGATCAAAATGTGGTATATTTATAAAATAGAAAGAGTATTCAGTATAAAAAGAAATGTTGAGAATTTATGTTACCATGTGAGTGAACTTTGAAAAAAAACCACGATAAGTAACAGAAACCAGTCACAAAGGATCGTGGAAGCTATACTTCCATTATTATTAAATGTCTAGAAACATTTCATTTCTAGAGAGATAAAATAGATTCATACTGCCATAAGCCATGAGGTGATAGCTAAGAGATATAGAATTGCTTTGGGGAGTAAAGGAAGTGTTCTAGAATTCACTGTGGTGATGGATATGCATTCTGTGGACATAATAAAGTTCACTGAATGACGCACTTCAAGTGGGTGAATGTGTTGTGTGAATTGCATCCACTGAAGCTGTTAAAAGAATGGCTGTGTAGTAGCAACCCTACGTATTTAACAGATAGCCAATAAAGGAAATTCATCTTCTATAAAATACCATGGCGCAGAGATCACTTTCCTTCTGATTTTAAGATTTTCATAAAATATTTTCAAATTAGTTTTTAGATAGTGCTGTCAATGTAGAAAATTACTTCAAGAAGAATGATTGTGAAAGCTCTGAAAACGTTCATCACAATTCAGGAAATCATGATGTTTATTATTGGGCACCGCTTGATCAACCAAGGTCGAAAGATTACCTTGTCCACCCTACAATATTTATCTGTTCTTATGAAACCTTCACAGCTAAAGCAGTCCCAAACCAGTTCTCTTATAAAACAAAGAAAGGAGTTGAAGAAATTACATTAAACATTACAGTGAGAGACAAGGAGAGAACTTTATTTTCGCAGCACTCAAAGCTTACCTGATGAGTTATTTGACTCCATCCAAACGCATTTTGATGACTCTATTAGAGATTTGTAGTCAGTGCTGTAAACTGTCACAAGCAGCTGTTTTATAGAGTGATTGATCCTCATGATCTTTGCTACATTTCTGTGATTATCTGCACCAGCCTGGGAGCAGCCGATGCCTTGATCCTCTCTTCTTCCTCCACAGGGCACGTGAACTTATGAGAACTAATGAAGCACGGCATGGAGAGGAGCGATAATGACTCCACACACAGCTATCTGGGCTCTCTAATTTGAAACTGGTCTTCCATGTAATCTCATATAGCTGCTCTCTAAAACTTAAAGCAGGAATGTTTTACATACATCTCCCATCTTAACTTTTAATCCTCATGTTTTTGAAGATTTGATATTTGTGAAAGATAAAAATCTTAAACTAGTGTTTCATAGTATTGTGTTGGCCCAGGAGACGTATTTGGCCAGTAGGGTTGTTCCTTTAGAGATATTTTTAGAAACTGAACTCTTTCTATGTCTAAGTCATCACGAACAATTCTCCTACCACAGGACACAGCAGTTGGGCTGCTTTTTACTCAACCAAGTACGAACTAAGGAGAGTGGAGCACAGCCAGTGCTTGGACCATGCCTGGCCCACTGCCTTTATCTCTATTCTCTTGCACAGAATTCACCAGAGAAATATTTATAGATTTACAGCTTACTTATTTTAATGCAAGTCTGAAAAAAAAAAACTGCAGAGGAAAAAAAAATACAACATTGTCATGTTTACTAACACACCTATAAGGATACTACAGTGTTGACATACAGCATTTTAATTAGCATTACTTAAAATCCTATTTCTCTTGGAAAGTTTGCAAGGATACTTAAAATAGTTCATTTAGATGAACAATCATGTAAAGTTCATGTATTGTACAATGTATTCTTTCACCCTTGGAGATATTTTGTGGATACAAATATACTTCGGATCCTGACTTCCATAAATCAGAGCAAAGGGAAGCCAAGCTCTTGGAGATGGTGGCAAGTTATAAATTGTAGTCAGTTTCTGCCATTCTTCTCCAAACATGTACTCCCCCTTCACTCCAAGCCAGCTCATTCTGTTCTGTGCCACAGAACTTCCTGCTTTCCCTGGATACTTACCATCTAATTTCTTCCCTAGCGCTTGCTTGTGGGTTACACATGAATAGTCCCTCAAAGACGCATGTGGCCAATATAACAATGTTCACAGGCAGGGCTTTTGGGAGGTCACTGGGTCATGAGAGTTGTTCTGGTTCACCTCTCTAGCAGTTGCCAGCTGCTATAAGGTCAGTGATCTTCTGCTATATCACTCCTTCATGGTATTTCTAACTTACCTCAGGCTTTAAAGAAATAGAGCCAGCTCACCATGGACTGCAACCTCTGAAATTGTGAGGTAAAATAAATTTCTCATCTACTATACTGATGTTCTCAGGCATTTAATAGAAATGATAGATAGTTAATCTATCCCCTTCTCTGCCTGTGAATCTCTGTTTATTGCTTTTTTTTGGCAGAGAGGGATTTTGGATTGAACCACGTTCATTCCACTGCTAACTGACATTTCCATTTATTTATTTATTTTTTAAAATTTGAGACAGGGTCTTGCTAAAGTGCTCAAACTGGCATTATAGCTAGGATCCTCATGCCATCGTCCTCCCAGGGAGATGTGACTACAGACATGCACCACGAAACCTAGCCATGTTCATTTTTTTATTTCATGGACTTTATTTTTCTAACTTGTGTTTCATGAAAGTTTTCCCTCCCTGTCTCTTCTTGCAAGAAAATCCCTTCTTCTTTAATCTATATGTATACATGCTTCCATTGTTCAATAGCCTAGAATTACTTGTTTTTATGCAATAGCTCTATAGCAAACTCCTAGAGGGACAGGTTCGTGTGTTATTCACGTTTGCTCCCCTATACCTAGCACAGAGCTTGTCAAATACAGATGCAGAGCACCTGCTGATTCTACTGTATTAAACCTGAACCACACAGCATGAGGAAGTAAAAGATGGTCTGTGAATGCAGCCTCCTGAACTTACACAACTTGTTGGCTCTGAACAGACTGTTTCCAGTATTAAAAAGTATGCATATATGGTTAATTCATGTTATTCCATGTGTGTCTGTTACTGGTAGATGCTATAATCAATGCAAACTCTTGGGAAGTTTTATATTATATAATTATTGGTCATGGATGTGCTCACAGGCAGATGCTCTTAGAAGAAGAGCTTTTCTCAAACATATGTACAGACAGGGCAGTGTGCAGACATTATTCAGGCAACAGAGTGGCAAACACAAGAAGATGAGTCGACATCAAAGATCTTAAAATAAAACCATAACTTAGTGGGAAATATACAAGGACTTATAAAAAAAGAGCATTTATGGCAGCTGGTTCTTGCAGAAAGTGAAGTTTGGAGCAAAACATTCTAAAATAAAATATTAACATAAATGTTCATATCACTAATATTTTATGTAAAGTATTCATAAATGTACCTATTTTAAACCAGTAGTATAAATACCATACAAAAATTATTTAGGGTCTACAATTTCCATAATGACAGATAAATAATGAATAGTTCTAGTGTGGCAATCAAGCCACAAAAGATTATGTTTTGTATGTATGTTTGCATTTATGTGTCTAGGTATGTATTCAGCTGTATGTACATGAGTAAGCTTGTAATTGTTTGTAAGAGTATAATAACTAACAGAAATGTGCAAACTTTCATAAGATTTTAGAGAAGGTATAAATGGGCGTTAGTGGACACAAGATAGTTGAATAGTTTCTCTCCTCCAAGTGAAGAAACACAGCTTTAGCTCTGAGGAGATTTTAAACAATATGTATTGAAGTGTATCAATATAATATTGATACATATGAGACACAGATGACATATACATCACACAAACACACACAGCTTAGGAGAGGAAGCCTCAGCATTCACTGTAAACTTCTACTCAAAGCATTAAAGTAGGTATTTCCACACAAAGGCATATTGGAACACATACTCTCACCTAAGGAATCACACCTCCAGTGTTTCTGGCAGGGCAGAGATACACAGAGTCCCAAGTAAAAATAAAACACTAAAGGGTCAGGGAATTTAGCTCAGTGGTTTAGGCGGCTGCCTTGCAAGTGCAAGGTCTCATTTCAATCCCTGGTAACCACATACAACACAGCCAGGTACGGAGACTCACGCCCACCAGCAATCAGCACCATATACCACAGTCCTGGGCGTGGTGGCTCATGCCTGAAACCTCAGCATTTGGGAGGAAGAGGCAGGAGGATTGCTGAGTTCAAGACCAGCCTGAAATAGAAAGTGAGACTCTGTCTCAAAAAGCAAAAACAAAAAAACACTAAGGCATGATGGCATGATGCACATGTGGACAGGCTTGAAATATATCTAGATAGATAGATGATAGATAGATAGATAGATAGATAGATATATCCAAACAAGAAGAATCAAAATGAAGAAGGAAAGGACATAGGGTCCAGACTATATCTGGGAAGGGGTCATTAGCAGTTTATACCTGGACTACATCCAAGGAAGAAATAACATTTTCCAAGTTCTGAGTCACAGTAGGGGCCATCACAGTATTCTACAGGTTTATCCAACTTTTCTTCAAAAATAATATAAAGAGGTAGATACCTCAGGTCTGGTCAAGAAACCACAGATAGAGATTGGAGATCATATTCCTAGTAAATTACATAATTAGGTAAAAATTCATACATGTCTGGCTTAAGAAAGTCTGTTCTTAATCATTTCATCTTATATGTACATGAAAATGCACACAATTGCACATTAACAGGTATTTAGGGATCACTGCTTCTTTCATTACAAGATATATATTCAATTCTTTGTAATTAATCTTCCACTGCCAGACAGAAATACTTAATACAGCAGACCTTTGTGACATTTGCATATGCACTCTCTGATGTTGGTAGAGAAAATGCAAATAACCTTGAAATAATGTGACCCAAGTGAACAGTATCTGTGTTCTGTTGACACTCTGTGACATCACGATATAACACACCTGTAATCACATTTAGCCTCACTATTCACAAAGTCCTACTATTGCCATTATTACAGTCCAAGGAATAACTTGCTACTCAGACTACTCAGCCCTGCCAAAGTTAAACTATTTCAGCTACACATTCTGTGGTTTGTCTCTGGTTACATTTGACTGGGCAACTCAGTTTCCACCAAGACTTCGCGATAGGTCTAAATTAACTACTTTGGTATTATTCTGTATGCCCGCCCCTGAGCATACAAAATGTCTAATTCTGAAGGATTGTTTAACCATTCTGCAGTGTCTATACAAACAAGGTGAAAGCGTACTTCCACACAAAAACCTGCACATTCATGTGCATAATTGCTGGGACTTTGGAGTACACAAGAGATTCTACAATAGGTGAATGAGTAAACAAACAAAATACACATAAAAATAGATTATTTAGAACCAAAAAGTAATGAGCTATCAAACCATGAAGAGACATAGGGAAAAATTAAATGCTTATTTTTAGATGAAAGAAGTCAGTTTAAAAAGACTACATACTATATAGTTCCAACTAAAAAACAAGAATGCAGACAGTAAAACACTTGGTAGGGATGCACAGCAACAAAATACATGATGATTAGGTAGAAAAAAGGGAATTTCTATAGTAGTGAAAGTATCCCATAAAAAATTCTAATGGTGGGTGGATTAGTTTTTAAATATTTGTTAAAATCTACAGACTGCACAATGTAGACTGCACCTTAATTTAAACCATATTAATGGGGCATCATTTGTAAAATTATACCACACTAATTAACGCAAGATTTTAATAACAGAGGAAAATAGGAGGAAACGGAGATAAATGGAAACAGTACTTGCAGCCTAATTTTTCTCCACCTAAAATTGCTCTAAAATTTGGGTGAAAAAAATTTAAAAGAATCTTGACTATTTGCCTCTTCTTTCCTCATTTCATCTTTTTTTCCTTAAAAGCCTAACTTTCTCCCAAAATTTTAGTAGTCATCCATAGATTTTTTTTTTCTTTTTGAAACTGCCCCAGTATAGAGTTCAGGTGGGCCTAGAACTCAGTATGTAACCTAGGCTGCTCTCAAATTTACAGTGATCCTCCTGCCTTGGCCTTCTCAGTGGTGGGAATGCAACCACACTTGGCATAGTGGTTAGCAGCCATGTGTATTAACTGATATATTATCAATCTCTGACATCTCCTGTGTCTTGTCGCCACCCATAACACTTCCAGACCACAGAAACTATTTGAAAACGATTGTCCATGTAAAGGCACTTACGTGTGGTTTGCCTAACTGCCTCTGGCTTATTTCTTTTCACATAAGTTAAAATTCAGACAATAATATGGTAGTAGTAAAAATCATGCAACCTAAAATTATAATTTTATATACTAAAGTATGCAATATATCAGCTAGTTTAATACTTATGAAAGATGCAACAGCAGCCTTTTAGTTTGGCCCAAATAGGCAACAGAAATAATACAGTTTTTGGGTTTTTTTTTTTTTAATGTTTCTCCTACTCTTTCCAATATGCTTTCAATTGTTATGTCATTTCCTATAAATAAAAATGTTCTTATTGTTCAGGTAATTGAGAACTAAATGTATTTAAGGTTTTTTAAAATTTTATTTATTTATTTATTTTATTTATTTTTTTTGAGACAGGGTCTTGTTTTGTGGTTCAGCCTGGCCCTGAGCTCAGCCTCCAACTCACATCACAGCAATCCTCCTGCCTCTGCCTCCCGAGTGCTGGGATTACAGGCGTGAGCCACCACACCCGGCACTGTGGTATGTGGTACTGGTTGCTGCTGGGCATGAGTCTCCACACCCAGTATTGTATGTGATTACTGGGGATCGAACCCAGGCCCTTGTGCTTACAAGACAGGTGCTGGAACCACTGAGCTAAATTTTAAACTATTTTAATATATCCAAAAGCATTAGTGTAAAGTTCTAAAGAAGAAAATTTAAGATTTCCATTTTATGACACACTGACCCCTATAATTTACACTTTTTGCTTTTCTTTCATTAACATGCTTTTATTACCATCATAGGGTCTTATATAATTTTAAGGACATACATTTCATAGATGTACTTTACTAAGGAACTCCACTGTCCAGTGTCGCCATCTAACTCACATCAAAGACCCTCATCTCCTCCTAAAGGAGATGATGTATAATCACACCCCACCACTAACCCAAGCAGGTCAGCTTCTCATCCCAGTGAAATTGATCCAGTTCTCTTGACTGCAGTCATGAGTAGACAGTAAACTGCGCTATGCACAGCCTTAAAGCACCCTTAACCTCAGTCTTACCTCAGATTTCGATCATTTCACAAATCCAACAGCTACGTGCAATTTGCCTGTAGAAGGATCTGAGCTACCTGAGTCCCATCAAAATATGAAAGCTTCACAAAACCACCTAAGAATCTGACTTTTGATGCTAATAGTAAATAAACTCAATGAATTCTATGCACTGATTGTTCTACATAATGAAGAAGGGAAGGACAAATATATACTGTTTTAAAATGTTAGTTAAATGACCACCTAAGAAGTAAAAAAAAAAAAAAAATGTGTAAAGCCCAAATAATTCTATTATGAGAACATTTTATTTGGAAGCAACAGGTGGTGATGTTAATTTCAAAAATGTGAAGTTACAGTTTCTTGAAATGCAATCTGAGATCCAAAACAAAGGAAGTATAAAGATGTCTATTTACATAATTAACAAGTTATGGTATAGGTGAGGGCAAGACAAAGGAAAGGAAGATAACTAACAGTTTTTCAATGTCTACTACATTTTGAGCAGTGTGCTGGATACTTTGTAGTTTATCAGTTACTGGAACGTCACAAGGACCCTTTCCCCAAAAACTATTCTTTCTAAAGTGAAAAACATCATGAAGTTTAAGTATCCTGCCTGGGAGGGTATATTTACACAGCGCTTTTTCTAAAGCCAGAATCCATTTCTTTCCACTCTACAATATTGACTTCATTAAAATCTGTTAGTATACTAGCACTCTGGTTATCTGTGTCAACTCATAATTGCTAGTAATTTCTAGTGCATTGACATAAAACATTGGGGGAGGAGGACGAAGTGGAGAGAGAAGGATGGGGAGGAGGGTATGCTTTAGAGAGAGCTGAAGTGCATCAATGGACTTGATGTAGATTGTGAAATTAAGTTACAATGGTATGACACAAAATGGTAATTCCAATAATTAAAAGTATCACCTATAAAACATCTAATATAAACAAGATACTCCACTAGTATATTATATATTTTACTCCTTTAATCCATAGAAAATCCCTTAATACATATAATTAATTCATATAAGGATGAAACTCAAAACTATATTTTTACACTGTCTTCTGTATCAAGCGAGTTTAGATGTCATCACCCTATCTATAATACACTTTCCCAAGACAGTTATTTTTGGAATTCCTCTCCTTACTTGATATTTTCTAAAATATTTCATAATCTCTTTTCTAGTATTTCTCATTTTTTAAATAGTTTTTGCCACCATCTCTTTCTTAAAGGAACTATCATTTACTGCCTAGGACCATTTCCTTTCTTTCTTGACCAATCTCAACCTTTTTCACTCATTCTGTTCAGCCTTTAAAAAATCTCACTCTCAAAAAAAAAAAAAAATCTCACTCTCTATGAAGAATTTGGTTCTCAATTTTTAGTACTTCTTTCCTGTAAGAAACACATTCTCAAGACTTGGAATACCATACATTTGTTGAGTTTCTAGCATATGTTTTTGGCGCAACTCATGTTTAATCATTCTTTCATTCATTTTCTCTTGTATCTGTTCACTGAATAGATATAATGACATAGCGATCTGAATAGATCGCGGTCCTCTCAAACTTGATATATTTGAAATAAGCTGACATTTTTCTTCCTAACTCCAAGTAACATGTGCTTTTCTTACACTCAGGTGTAGTCTACCGTTAGTATTCTCAATTATTGGATGCAGGCATAGTGGAAATCTTGATGGTATTAGTTCCTAAATTATGTGGCAGCCAGGCTATGTCCTGTACCTAAGTCTGACCTCACCTGTTTCCCATGTGATTTTCAGCCCCACTCATGTTTACTATGCTTTTTATGGCAATACTGTTATTCCTCTTTGACTCCTATGCATACACTTGGCCACCCAGACTTAAGCATCTCCTTTCTTCATTGTAACCAAAGAATACATCAGACCTCTGGAAGGTTCCAGTTGCTTCCACCTCTCACAGGTTAAATTCCAACGTCTCTGTCATAATTCAAAAGTTTTCTTAAACTCAGGCATTAAATCTTATCATTCTTCCCAAATGTCCTGGGTCTGAGGTACAATCTACTGCTAGCATTCTCAAGATCTAGAATTATTGTAATGCCTTCTTTTTTTATGTTCTCTTTCCCCTGCTGCTCACTCCTCCTTACAAAAGTCAACTCAATCTTTCAGATTAGATGCACTCTCTTCTTTGAGTCCCTCCATACTTGCTTCTGTAGCGCCAGTCACTCTCTTCTTGTGATGTCCTGTCCATGAGTATTGTACACCGCGCCACCATCGCTGTGCTGCGCAGCATTGGTGCTTCTCAAGGGCAGGATTCTTGTTCCGTCTAGCCTCCTACAGTGACCAGACCTTACGAGTTCTCAGTCCATCTTTGCTGTGAGTTGACTCAAAACTTCCACATAATACATTTACATATTAGGTGTCACAGTTACACAGGGTTAGTCCATAAATAGATCATTTATATTTGTGGCTGTTTTATTTACGATGTATATATTTACATAAGAATTCACATATGAGGCACTGTAGGGATGAAAAGGTCCTTAAATATCACCTTTTTTACTTGGTGCATATCACAAGAACCAAAGTCATATGGCTTTACTAAACTCATATAGCTTATTAATGATAGTAATAGTTCCTGTCTCAGATCATTCAGTGTTAACGATCAATTCAGTGATCTCACAATAAGAGATTCACTAGAACTTCTGGGCAAGATCAGGTTCACCCCACTGGAAGACCTCTTCAGCTAAATCAGCTCTACAAGTGCTTTTTCTCCCTCTTTCTTTTTCGTTTTATAATCTAAAATAAATTTGCTTGCATTTTTATTTGGATCAAGGGATAAACACATATGATCCTGTCATCTCTGTATTTTAATTAACATGGTATTCCTTTACATATTGTCTAGTTCCTCCGAGAATCACTTTCAAGTCTATAGAAACAGTTAAGTATCCTTTCCCTTCTGGTGGAAAAATATGAAGAGGTTATTACTCTTCGCTAGTGTAATTTATCATTTTCCCTCCATTCAACCAAGGACCATCATGGAAGAGGTGACAGTATTATCCTTATCATTCTAGGTGATATTTGTACATAATTTTACAAACTACCGTCTCATCACTCATTCATTGCTTTTCACAACACTATGGCGAGTCAAAGAAGATATCACATTTATGTGCGGTGGAGGAAACGTGAGGTCAAAAGTTAAGTGAACTGCCACGGTTCCCACAGGCAGTGAGAGCTCGGACGGCACCCGAATCAAGGTCTTCATTTCCTTGCTCCTGAGAGGTGTCCACTATTTTAAGCTGTTTATTGGCGTGTGTTCCCAGCAAGACATTTATGTTGACATATACTGGCACCTCTGATGCTGCACAGTGAGTACTGTCTGGGCTCTTTTCAGTCTGAATTACTGCTTCCTTGGTTCTGTTTAATAGCACAAACTCCAACGAGGAAAGCATTGCTTTGTGTAACATTTTCTTACTTGAGAAGCTCCACTTGACAACATTTAATAGTAAGTTACAGTTTGACTAGTGTTTGCCACTGAGAAGGAGCTTTTAAAAAGTAAAACGAGGGCCTTAACTAAATTAGCAAACGCCTTCCACTGTTTTAAATCATACAGATTATCTTAATTTCATATTCATCCACTCATCAACTAATTGCAAGTGTTTGCAAGAATGATTTTGCTGCCTTTCCAATGCCTTGTGGGTGCACAGAGTCCTTGCACCCTCCCAAGGCAGACTCCCTCCACGCTTTGCCTTTAAATAATTGGTTTCTTCTCCTCACTAAGCTGCTGGATAGATGTAACTTCTTTAAAAATTCAGGTTAGCAGTGCAACTGGAGTACCCATTGCTCTGTCTCTTCCGCAGGGCTGCAAAAATAAGCTGGAAGCGAGGAGAAAGCCCGCTCTGGAACTAGTTTGCAATCCCAGGAGTGACGCACACTCTCTCTCCACATTATCCCTCCGGGAGAAGCATCCTGCAGAGACTCAAACCATCCCGCCCGAAGCAACAGGGATCATCTTTCCCTACTCTCTTCCCCGGGGCTCGGGAAACTGCGGCTTGTGCAAGACCCCGCGGTGTCCTTCCGTGGACACCGCGAGCCCGCGGGGAGGCGGCAGCTCTCCCGCGGCTTTGTCTCCCCGTCGCCGCCTCAGGAGGACGTCTGAGTCCTCTGGGACCTGCCGAGGGGCAGTCAGTAGCCACAGGGGTTGGATGGTGAAAAAACAAAGCGCAAGAATTCTTCTCACTGAAGGAAAAAGTTTAAAAGCAAGCATCCTACCAAGTGCCTACTGCTTAAATCACTGAGCGTCACACAGTTTTCGCGGTCGGTCCCAGCCGCGGTCCCGGGACCGTCCGCACCTGACTCACCCCGGTGTCCCGCACGGCACAAAGCGACGCTCCAACTCCGCGTCCGCGGACGGCGCCGCGGAGCACAGCGCTCGCCTGAGAGCGGACGAACCCCGGAGCGAAAGTGTTCGCTGGTTGTGCGCTCGGAACGTATTTTAAAATCCCCTAGCCGTGAGGAGAACCCGAGGGTAAAAATCAGTGCACTTTGCCGTGAAAGTGCCGCTGCCCTCGTTCACCGGGCGCAGAGAGAGAGAGACAGAGAGAGACGGAGAGAGAGAGAGAGAGAGATTGATTTTAACGACTCGCGGCTGACTCTTAGTTACGCTTTTCTTTCCCGAGAACACCGGACACGACCCGACTGCTCGCGGGGGTCGCGCTTCCCGCTCCGGCCGGGGGCCCGCGGCGGGGCCGGGCGGAGGGAGGCAGGGAGGCGGCGGCGCCACTCACCGGTCTTCCACAGATAGGGGCTGTGCGCGTCCGCCTCGCCCCGCGCCGCAGCCCGGCCGGGCCCGGGGCGCAGCAGCACCAGCAGCAGCAGCAGCAGCGGCGGCGGCGGCGGCGGCAGCCGGAGCAAAGGCAGCGGCGGGAGCAGCAGGCGCGGGCGCGGCCGCAGCTCAGCCAGGCTCCCGGCCGCCGAGCGCCCGCCCGGCGGCTCCATCCCGCCCGCACCGCCCCGGGTCCGGCTGCCCCGCGTTGGCCGGCGGCTGCCGCCCTCGGAGCGTCTCCCGCGCGGCGCAGACGGCCGAGCTCGCCCGCTATTGTTCGTGCGGAGGAGAAGCCACCGGCGAGCCCTAGCGCCGCGGAACAATAGCGGCCGCCGCGGCCGAGGACGCCGGCGCCACCGCCACCGCCGGCCGGGACGCTCGCGTCGCTGCCATCGCGCACTGGCAGGTCCCGGCGGGCGGGAAGGAGGCGCGTCCGCGGGCCCGGCTGACGGCGCAGGTCCCCGCGCGGGACGCAGCGCGGCCCCCGCCGCCGGCGGAGAGGGGAGGGGGCGCGGTGGCGCAGGGCGGGGGCGGGGGCGGGGGCGGGGGGCGGGCGAGCCGCGGGAGCCAGCGGGCCACGGACCGGCCACTGGCCCGGCCCCGCCCCCTGCCCCCCTCCGGTCCGCGCACAGGGCGGGTCCGGCCCGCAGGGGTCGCCGCCCCCGACGTCTGACTGAGCAGGGTCCCGCGGACACCCGGGAGTCCAAGGCCCGCGCGGTGGTGGTGCCACCTTCATGCCTGTTTACGCAGGTCGTCCACGCTGAGAATGTAGCCGTGAGCCGCTTGGCTTTGAGAGACTCTAGGTAACGAGCAGCATACATGGCAAGATGTGGTATATGCGGGACAACTGACACTGCAGGACGTCGGGGTTGCAATCGCACGCTTCCTTGTGTGGTTTTTAAACTTGAAGCAATCGGTCTCAATAAAAAGTGTGCGCACTGTCGATCGCAGGCAAAGTACGCTCTTGTAATAGCCTCTGAAACCGAATTTGTGTCTAAGAAGCATGTTCGTGAAGCGAGTTTTACAAAAACTAATCCTAAGACCATTTCCCAGATGTGGAGTAAATAAAAGTTCTATTCCTTTAATTCTCTTTGTTGAAAACATGCCGCTTTTGAGGAACTTAAGTACTTTGGAGTAAAATTAAAGGTCGAGTCAGTAACGTTGTAAGATAGTTCCAGATTAGTAAATGGTTGTTGTTGTACACGACTGGAATTGAACCCGGGGCCGTGTGCGTGTCCCGCAAGGGTCCACACTGCTCTACATTCTCAACCCCTAGTTAGTAAATTCTTCACTTAAACCGTTTCTGACCCCATTTCTCTTCAAGCTTACAGTACTAAAACGCCTTTCATAATCCAAGTGAGGAGTCACATGGTTTTTTGTCTTCTGTTCTTTGTGTTTTCACTTTCTAATGTCAGCAATAATAGAAGAATGTGTGAAGTCAGATAATGCTTTAGCCTCTCCCCCTTTCTCCCTTCCTCGCAATAACAATCTTTCATTATTAATTCATTTCCTAGTAAAACTAAAATAGTAATAAGGCACGTCGCCAATTCAAAGCCCAGCAAACAAAAAGCCACACAAAACTGCTCTCATCTGGTTAGCAATTTTCTGCCAAGTCAAATAACATCTAAAAAGCAGGAAGACTACTCTTTACGAATTTACTCCTCTACGCAGCAACCCAGGAGTTGAAAATGAGGAAGCTACTGATTGTGGAAGAGAAAACCCTTCCACAAGGCCCCCTGGGGACGCTTGTCATTTGCAGGGCCTTCCAGACAGAGCCCTCTGCATGCATTACATTAAAAGCAGGTTTGATCAAATAATTCCCAGGTCCTGCCTGCTTAAGTATTCTGACATCAGAGGAAATTAGCTACGTTAAAGGTTGCAAATTTGGTCTTTGTTTACTTTTCTCTCTGTTAGGCCTCTAAGAGGGAATTAAAAGCTCAGAGAGCCCTGGCTCTGTGAGTCTGTGATTAGAAGAGATAAGCAAGGATGGATTACGGCTCCTTCACTGGTGAAAAACAGGCAACAACCACAAGATTATAGGTTGATAAGGAATACAAAGAAATCCTGATCCCGACTAATGCATGTCTCCCTGAAGGAGCACTTCTCTCACCAGCTAAGCCACAGGAGAAAATGAGAGCCAGGTCGCTCCCTGGTCCTTGTCCTCTCAGGAAAGCGCTGCCTGAGATTCTGCCCCACCAGGAAGCCTTGTCCTATCCTGTCTTCTTATACGCCTCAGCCTTTGTTAGTGTCCTAAACCCCGAAATCCTCTGACTCCACCACACGGAGAATTCACACTGGAAATACCCTATTAGTAGCGGCTCATTCTAAGCAATCTTGGGAAGCCCCAAATCAGTTCACCACATGGAGATTCATTATATAACGGGACAGAGACGATAAGGAATCAAGTTAGTACAGTTTAATGGGCAGGATAATTACCTCTCTTCGAAAAGTCCTTAGATGTCATACTTAATAGCTTAATGTGAAAATAAAATTTAAGATTCTGATCTTTGTATTAACCCATGATTCTATAATAATTACTTGATGGTCCAGAGTTTATATATGATAGCTGCGACTTCAAGCATTACACATAGAAACAAGGTAAGCATTGGTTGCCGTTTACAATACACAACTAGGATGGCATATTCCACAGTTGTGTTTGAAAAGAGCAGAGGACCACTTTACTTCTTTTAATTTTAACTTATTCAGGCTTGGTGGGGGCTCTCACACACATTCATACACTCAGAATCACTTGGTAGCAGTAGAGACCTCTTTGGGCCATATTCCAGGAACTGTGTCATACACACCTGGGTCTCTGCCTCTGCCACATGTCTGTTTATAACAATGTCATTTGTACACTGAGGAACAAAACAATGTGGACCTCTGATATATATATATATATATATATATATATATATATATATATAAAACATTTATTTGTGGAAGGCTATTTTCTAGTAGGAAAAATGTTATCAATAAAGTTGATAAACAGCCAGAAATAGCAATATTTGTTTTCTACAATATGGTACCAATAACACAAATGTTTAATGATGTGGGGCTGGAATTTAGGTCTTGAGAAGTCTCGAGGATGCCCATTACACTGACCATCTGTACAGCCTGCCATCAAGTACATTGTTCATCATTTTTCATAGATAACTGTTCAAGTATTAATGAGGCAGGGCTATAAAAGTTTTCCAAACCAATGAATGACAGATGCAAAGCAGATTATTTTTAATATTTAGAAATGAGACCATTTTGAACTTAACACCTCTAATGTGGTCTCCTTAATCAACTTTTGTTATTTTTGCTGTCATTTCTAGACTCCAGAGAATGAGGCAATGAATTAGTCAGGCTTTAGTTTCTCTTTCATTAGCATAAAAAAAGTTGATGACCCATAAGCTATATGGGAAATGGCTTCCTGTCATTACTGCCAACTATTAAAAACAACCATTAAAAACTCAGTTACAGTACTTGATGGAAAGGGAAACTACTTCTAATCACTGTTCTTATGAACTCGATAAAAAATAAAGTAATATAAATAAAATTATTAGTTGATAGAACATTACATATGCATGTCTATAAGGATTTCTATTTTAAGATAAATTTCCAGACATAAGTGCATCCTAAAAAATTTAAAAATCACCCCAAAGAATTGTTTGTCCATCCTCTAGGTGTCATACTTGAACAGGATTTGGGTTGGACAAAATTTATTTTAGGCTTCTCTCTGTTGTCCCCTTTCCTGCCACCCCATTCAAAATTTGAAAATATAAAACATTTCACTTTTGATCTTTATAGTAACTATAAGTTTTCTTTTCCAATTTTGACTTTAATACTCATCTTTTCTTTTCCTCCCAATTCTTCTTTATTTGTAAACACTTGACTGTATCGATTAGTTGGTTGACTTGCTCACTGGTTTATAATTTCTTGTGATTATTTTGTAATTTTGGTGTGTGACTTTATTAACAATTAAACCTGTTTTGAAGCAAGACCTCCTGCAAATAATTGGACCCTTCCCTGCTCTGTGCATCAGGTGGAAATGTTACATATTTTGCTTCAGAAACTCCAGAGCTTTGGGAATGGATCATCCTCTGTAGGCTGACAATGAGGAAGCATTTCACTCTCAACAGTATGTGAGCTAGCAACAGTTCCTAACACAAAGAAGCAGCAAAACTGTTTAAAAGTTTTATCAGTGGTGATTTGAGAGAATATTCTCAGATCAGAGGTAAATGCCATGATTTTAGCATTTAAGAGGAAATGGGGAATGATGGATACAAGATCAATAGAATTGGTTAGCTATCACTAATTATGTTGATGTCTTACAGAAGGATAATGAAAAGGACTTGACCTTCAACCAGTATTGAAAATGAAATCTGAAGACCAAAATTTCTCTTTGGTAGCTGAAAAAGAGAACTTTGTTTTCCACATAGAAGAGGAGAAAAACATGAAACCAAACTGAAAATTTAGGAGTTTAGAATATCAAAATAATTGAATTATCAACCAAAGTATGACTGTCATTGCACTAAAAAGAAGGCACTACTAAAGGAACCTCTGAGACCTAGTAGATGGGTCAAGTTGATCAGGGTGTATGCCCCCCAAAGCTTTGGATCCCAGGATCTTCTGCAATCTGAAGACCTTCTGTTGTAACCCACTTATTACTATTGGGAGATGGCACATAAGCTTACCTCCAAGCTTGGCCTCAAGACTAACCCATCTCCTCTCTTCACTTGCAATCTAATAACTAAGATGCAGCATAAAACATGTCAGCACACACTGAACCTGGTACAAAACTGAGGTATTAGCTGGATTGTACTGCTCAAAGCCAGATGAGTTTTTCATAGGGCTGGATTTTGCAAGGTGGCAGAACATAAAACAAGATTAAAAAAAAAAAAAAGACACCACTTATACCACTTCAAAGATGAGGAAGGGAGAGTGCAAACTGATTGCTATGATAGTTCCTACAAACCTGGAGAAAGTGATGGCTCACACTCAAGGATGTAGACATACCTAAATTACCAAGGCAGACATGAAAGGACAGAGCTAAAAATCTCAGCAGTGGGACATGCTGGTGTAGATATGTTATTTAAGGAAAAGAAAACCTGATTATATTCTTCTAAGGAGATACAAAGAAGATGCACCGACCACCCTGGCCATTGGGAATATGTTCGTGAAGGGGACACTGGCATCATGTAGTTCAGTGGTAGCATCCCACTTGCCAGGAGGAGGAGGAGGAGTCACACAGGTGTAGGTCTTTGACCTATTGGAATTAGATTTTGTGCATGGCACAGAGCAAACCTTTAAATTATTTGGTGTGTGCATATCTGTGAACATCACCAAAAGCATCTGTGTTGAAGTCTTGGGCTCAACCCATATCACTAGTGGGAGGTGGTGGAACCTGGAGGAGGTGGGGTCCAGTGAGAGGCAGTTAAGTCACTGGGAGCACCTCCCTCAGTGATTGTGGGATCTGCCCTTTTCTCTTTCTTCTTGCTTCTCAGTGACTATGAAGTGAGCAGCTGACTCCCTATGTGCTCCTACCAGGATGTTCTATCTCACCACAGGCCCAACAGAAATGGGACTAACTGACCAGATGGAAATCTCCAAATCTGTGACATAAAAAGCCTTTTCTCTTTATAACTTTATCTCAAAAATTTTTATTATGGTAATATAAAGCTAACAATATTATTTCAGTACATTTGATTAGAATTTATTTCCTTATTAAATTGGGTCTTCATCATTTAAAATCAGTTAACCATAGGTGGAATGATGCATTACTATGCCACCGACACAGATATGCTTGACCTTAAGCTGATATCACATTTTCTAAATTATTATTTTAAATATTTTCTGCATAGAATATTAGCTGAATTTCTTTTTGGATATTTTATTTCTGAGCTATAAGAATCCAGTTTATTTTTACATATTAATTTTGTATTCTGCAATCTTCCTTACTTCACCAACTTGTTTTAATAGATTCTGTGTTTTCTGCCTGATTTTCAGGCATTTTCAAAGTTTAGATTTATGAGTTGTAGATAAAAAATGTTGATTCTTCCTTTTCAAAATATTATTTTCTTGTTTGCCCTTTTTTACAATTTTCAAAATGTTCTTGATTCTACTTTCTTTTTCATTCTTCCTGGAAATTACTTTTATTATGATTATTATTGCCAATGCTTTTTTCTAATTTTTTAATCTTTATTGGTACATTACATATACACATCATGATTGCACTCCATAAATGGGGATTTGTACCAGTATAAGACACAACTTAATTCTCATTTTTTCCCATAGCCCTACCCACCCTACCCCCTCATATACATAAAATTTGTTTCCTTACTTTTTTGTTACAATCTCAACATTTTCCCCCTTCTTCCTATTTTACATTGAGCATATTCTATTTCATAATATATAACATACAATTCTAGGATTCATTTACATCTTTATTTTTTCATACCAGAGAAAAGATGTGATATGTACCTATCTGTGCCCTATTTATTTCACTTATCACATTTCATAAACTTGCAGTGCAATACTGAAGAAGTGAAGAGAGCAAGTGTCTAGTTTTCAACCTGATTTTAGAAACACAATATTTGTGAGCTGGGGATTTAGCTCAGTGGTTCCGGCATTTGCCCGGCAAGTGCAAGGTCCTAAGTTCAATCCCTGGCACCACATATATCAATGCCGAATCTGGTAGCTCACGCCAGGAATCCCAACACTCAGGAGACAGAGGCAGGAGGATTGCTGAGTTCAAGGGTTCCCTGGGCTACATAGTGAGTCCAGGGCCAGGCTGAACTACAAAAGCAAAACCTTCTAAAAAAAAAACCTAAAGCAAAAGAAAAGGAAATATAATATTTATCCTAACTAAAGAACTTCCATAAATGATTTCCATTCTTCATATGGAAAAGTTTTATTTTATTTTCAGGCTACTGTTTTTGTTTGTTTGTTTTCCTAATCATACACATGTGCTACATTTGGCCAAGTGCTTTGCCTGCATTATTTTTTCATTCTTTTATTGAAAAATACAGGATATTATTTGATTTTTTTCATACTGTATAAAACCAGCCTGATATTCCTAGGGCAAATCACATTTGCTCATGGTACAGAATCTTTTTTATGTTATTGAGTTAGATTTTCATGTTAGGATTTGTCAACTATATCCACCATGTTATAATTAGATCTCTAGATCTTTTTTTTTTTTTTTTTTTGGTTTTTGGAGACAGGGTCTCGCTTTGTGGTTCAGGCTGGCCCTCAGCTCAGCCTCAAACTCACATCACAGCAATCCTCCTGCCTCTGCCTCCCGAGTGCTGGGATTACAGGCGTGAGCCACCATGCCCGGCACTGTGGTATGCGGTACTGGTTGCTGCTGGGTGTGGGTCTCCACACCCAGTATTGTTATGTGGTTACCGGGGAATCGAACCCGGGTCCTTGCGCTTGCGAGACAGGCGCCGGAACCACTGAGCTAACTCCCCGGCCCCAGATCTCTAGATCTTATTCATCCTAAATAACACATTCTTTACCCCTAGATGGATGGCTTTCCTATCTCTTCTACTTCCACCTCTGTCCAGGTAAACATCCTATACTCTGCATTTGGGCGTTAAGCTTCTTTATAAGTGAAATCATGCATTTGTTTCTATGTCTGGCTTATTTTATTTAGTACAATGTCCTCCAGTTTTATCTATGCTACTGTAAATGACAGGACTTCTTTTTAGTTCTAAATATTTTCTTCTGTAAGACACACACTTATACTGCCTAAATAAACAAATATCTAGCTATCACTTTTTAAAATATTTTCATCAGTAATGGATACCTAAGTTGACTTTGTATTTTAGCTATTGTGAATAGTGGTGCAATGATTATAGAGATCAGTATGCTGATTTTATATACTTTGGTTATATACAAAAAAAAGATCACTGGTTTATATAGTGGTAGAGAAATCTCCTTGTTTTCCTATGGTGAGTATGCAAAGTTATATTACCATCAGTCATATGAAAGGATTTCCTTTTCTCCCCTTCATCATCAATGCTAGTTATCTTTTATTATAATAGACATTAAGTGATATTTCATGGTGGTGCGAGTTTTTTGTTGTTCTACTTGATTATTTTGTGGTCCTGGTGATCAATGCCTGGGCCTGAAGAGGGCTAGTCAAGCACTTTACCACTGAGCAACATCTCCATTCCCTTGCTGTGGTTTCAGCTCACAGACTCTTGGTGATGGGAATGTCAAGTAATTCTTTATTCACTTTTAGAGCATTTTTGTGTCATACATTTCCTTGGGGAAAAATGTTTATTTGCTGTTTTCTATGGAAGTATAAAGGTTTACTATATACTTCAGATTTTATTAGACTGTATTTATCAATTTTTGTTATCAATTTGACTGAATTTAGAGACTTCTGGAAAGGAAATTAGATTGTGAGAGCAAGGAAGTAGTCAATGCGTTGACTCATTGTTGAGTTCATAGGTAAATGGGCTGCTAAGAAGTGGATTATAGAAGTGCGACCTTGGGGACTCTGTCTCGTCTCAGTGTTTTCCTCTCTACTTCTTTCAGTGCCCTTTCTCCTTTTCCCAGATCCTTCAGTTGAGTAGCGTTTTTCTGTCATACCTTTTCATCGTGATGTTTCTGTCTGGGAGCCACTCTGCCATAGACTGAAACTATGAGCCAAAATAAATATTTCCTTTTTAAGTTTTGGAGTTTAGATATT
This sequence comes from Petromus typicus, assembly GCA_004026965.1. NCBI lineage: Eukaryota > Metazoa > Chordata > Mammalia > Rodentia > Petromuridae > Petromus > Petromus typicus. Next base: position 42,710 of record PVIR01005302.1, read on the forward strand.
TAGTTCCAGCATTAGAAAGGCAAGAAAATATACAACATACAGATTTGAAGTTTTTTCAACACAAAATGATAACTATATAATATAATGCATATATTACCTACCTAAATTTAGGTATTTTAACATATATGTATTTCAAAACATATAATTATTCTGTCAGTTTACAAGCATTGGATAGTGAGGCTGGGGTTTTAGCTTAGTGGCCTCACATCTGCCCCACAAAGGCAAGGTCCCTGAGTTCAATTTTCAATACCAAGAAAAAAAAAATTATTAGATGCTGTAAAGTAAAGCAAAACAAAATTTAAAAAATTCCCCAATCTTTCTATAAACATTTTTTTTTTTAATTTTGGAAAATGATTCTTTTTTTTTTTTGAAGACAGGGTCTCGCTTTGTAGTTCAGACTAGCCCTGAGCTCAGCCTCAAACTCACATCACAGCAATCCTCCTGCCTCTGCCTCCCGAGTGCTGGGATTACAGGCGTGAGCCATCACGCCCGGCACTGTGGTATGTGGTATGTGGTACTGATTGCTGCTGGGCATGAGTCTCCACATCCAGTATTGTGTATAGTTACCAGGGATTGAATCCACACCCTTGTGCTTGCAAGACAGGCGCTGGAACCACTGAGCTAAATCCCTGGCCCTGGAAAATGATTCTGCTGTGCAGCTCTTTAGTTAGATTTTCAATTTTTGTATCAATGTTTTATAAACTCACTCATTATCTTTCTAGGTTAAATTTGTTTAGAAGTACTCTACTGTTTTTGAGGCTACTAAAAATGAAATTATGTTATTCATTTCATTTTGGACAGTTTGTTGTTGACAAAGAGAAACATTAATGATTTTTATTTGTTTGGTTGTTGCTTGGTTTTTTGTTGTTGTTATTTAATGTTGTTTGGGTTTTTTTTAGTATTTGGAGAAAGGGTCTCACTTTGTAGCTCAGGCTGGTCCTGAACTCACTGTGTAGTCCAGGCTAGCCTCAAATTCATGGCAAACCTCCTGCCTCTGCCTTCCAAGTGCTGGGATTACTGGCATAAACCACCACATCTGGCTCAGGTTTGTTTTTTGTAAGTGTATGTCTTTCCAATTTTTACCCAAAGTCTTCTGTTCTTTAGTCAGCCTTGAACACCTTATGCAGCCCAAGTTAGACTAACCATATTATCCTACTCTTTCAGTCTTTGGAGTGTGGGGATTACAGGTATGAGACACGAGACATCACTTCTACCTTTGGTTTTTTCATGTTGAGATTTTTTTTCTGCAACTTTACTAAAAGTGGATTTAAAATATTTTTATGGAATCTTTAGTGTTTTATACATAGAGAATCATGTCATCTGTACAAAGAGATATTTTTCTGTTTCTTTTGCAGTTTTTCTGGGTTTTATTTCTTCTTCATGCCTACTTCCCCTGGTGAGGACTTTCAGTCATACACTGAGGAACAGAAGTAGAGTGAGGCATCTTTGCTTTACACTGGATTTTTAAGAAAAACTGTTTTGCTATTTTTCCCATTGATCATAAAATTAGCAGTGGATTTTTCATAAATGACCTTTATTTTGTAAGTTCCTTTAATATATATTTTATTGAGAATTTTAATCATGAATGAATATTGGACAAACATTCAAATATTTTATGCACATCACATGGTTTTAGTATTTCAGGGTGTTAAAATATGATGTATTGCATCTAATGTCTTGCATATTTGAAGCAAACTAACACTGAAGAATAAATTCCAATTGGTCATGATATATAATTGTTACTTTTTTTTTTTTTGAGGCAGGATCTTATTATATTATGTAGTTTAGGCTTGCCTTAATCTCATTGTGTAGCACACACTGGCCTTGAACTCAGGGCTGTCTTCCTGCATTAGCCTCCAGAATGCAGGGTGCTGGGACTACAGGAGTGAGCCATTGTGCCTTTCTCCATAATATATAATCACTCTTGATGTGTCATTGAACTTGTTTAGGAAGTGTCTTACTGAAGATTTGCTTCTCTCCTCATCAGAGATACTGAACTACAGTTCTGTTGTAGTATCTTTGTCTCAGAGTGTCAAGCCTTATCAAATGATTTGGAAATATTCATGTATTATTCAGAGAAGTGGACACATTTATATTGTCATTTGTACTTCATTTTCTCTAGTATTGGTTTGCTCAGGTTTTTTCTTCTTAGGTTAGTTTTGGCAGGTTACATCTAGGCATTTGTTCTGTCTTTTGAAGACTGTTCCATTGTTCTCATGTGTTAGTTTGTAATAGTCCCTCATGGGCCTCTTTACCCAAGGGATCTATTGTAATGATTCATTGTTCATTTTGGACTTTACTTATTTGAGCAATGTCTTCTTTCCTAGTCTCACTACAATCTGGATTTTCTTTATATTTACAGAGAAGCAATTTTTAGTTTTGGTGATTTTTTTTCTATTGATTGTCCAATCTGTTTGTTCTAATATTTATTTATGATCTAGTCTTTACCATTTTCTTGGCCCTGCTACCTTCCTCCTTGTTGTTTTCCTCCACATTTTTTCCACACCGCTCCTCTGGCGCGTTTCTCGCGGAGCTCTGTGGTCCGGGTAGTCCCGGCTGGACTGCAGGGCTGAGAGGCAGTACCTACCGCTGGTGGCGTCCTTCTCAGTTGGGGAATCTCTAGGCTTTCCCTGTGTGCCTCAGTTCTCACTCCAGGTCCTTTCTGGGTCTCGGAGACTCACTTCCCTTCTCTTCCTCACGTTGCTTTATTCCAGTTCCTGGAAACAAACCTCAGGACAGCCTCTGCGGCTCAGGACTCCGCTGTCTTAGATTAGCTTTTCAAAAGAGATATCGGGATATATTTATCCCAGATTTTCCCACCTTAGTTTGCAATCTTATGTATATAACGGAAATAAAACATTTTCATTATATTTTTTCTTCCATCGACTGTGTGATATATTATAAACCCAAATGACAGTGATATCAATATTGTTAAATGAGATCTTGCATCTTTTAGAGAAATTAGAAGTAAATATAACATATGTATAGCATTGTTTATATTTTCTTGACACGTTTAGCATTTTGAATGTTTTCATTTCGCCCTGTGAATTTATATTTACTGTCTGGTTTCACCCTCTTTCGAACTAAGGATTTCCACCAGCACTTTATGTGAGTCAGATCTGCCAGCAACACACATTCCCAGACTTCGTCTGGCAAATGTCTTTATTTCACCCCAATTTCTGTAGCATGGTTTTGTTAAGAAAAAAATTTAGTAGTTGAAACTTTTATTTTCTTTTAACGCATCAAACAGACATTCCACTGCCTTTCAACAGCTGTTACTTCTGGTCTGAAGTTAGCTGTTCATTTTAGTGTGGCTCCCTTTTACTTGATGAGTCATTGTCATTTCATTTCACCCAAATATTTTCTCATTATGTTTTATGTGGTTTTCTTGTTCTACTCCAGATTTACATAGGTTCTTGAGTGTTTAATATTTCTTATCAAATTGATGTGAATTTTGAGCACTGTTTCACCATACACAAATATTTTTCTCTCTTTTTTCCTTAATTTCTGGGAAACTATAACTTATTAGTTTGATTGTTGGACACTGTCTTTCTGGCTGTTGAAACTCTGCTTATTTAATCTTCTTTATCTTCTTTGCCCTCAATTGTGTAGATCAAATCATTCTATGGATTGATGTTCAAGTTTCTTGATTTGCTTGTTCTGCTCTTCAGCGATCAAAGCAACTTTGAGCTTGGGATCTCAGCAGGTGGCCTTCTTGGCCACCACTAGACAAAAGGAAGGAGCGAAATGTTGCATAAGATGTCCCTTTACATCCATTTGGAGGGATAATATATAGCATCAACCTAATTACAAGGGCTATTGGAAAAATTACCTCCCTATGTGACAAAGATAAGGAACATAGAATAAATTTGATAAATAATTATGGGCCTTCAAAAGGCTTGTGATTATATTTAGATCTGGTTAACTGCATGTGATAACACTAACAGGATTTCAGGTGAAACTGTCGGGCCTGTATGTAGGCCTGTGGGTTAATAATCACTGAAATGCAAACCTTGGAGTTAATTCTCAAAAGAACTGGCAGGAATGACATTAACAGTGGTGGAATAGACTCAGAGTCAGACTTCAACTTTGATCAAATTAGAAAACACATTCACAATGAATACAAGACAGAGCAATTACTCTATGGGGGAAGAACAAAAGAGGGGACTAGAGAGTGGTTTTCTATGTTGCATTGCCATTTTGAGCTTAAATTTTTATAAGAGGTCGTCAGACTTCAGTTCATGATTCTCAGATACCATTTCCAGTAGCTTCACTGAGAAAGGCTCTCTGATGGGCAACATGACAGCTTTACTTGCTTCAGCCTGAAACTGTGAAATGTCTCTGCTTTCTAGGCTTTCTTGATAAATAATGTTGTTTTAGTCTTTGCTGTGATGAAGTCTTAGATTCTCCCACTCTCTGGAGTTATTTTTAAAAAATTTCTCCTCACTGAATTTTTAAACTTTTAATAATTTTTGACACCACTCATTTTATATTACTTTATTTCCTATTCTGTTCATCCTTATGAATTTATATATTAAAGTCTGCTGTTAATGTTTTACTGTGGTTCAGAATGAAACAGAGAAAGTTCAAAGCATTAATACTTAATTGGGAATCTATGGGTTTTTTTCTATTTATCTTCTTCATGTCTATGTTTTTGATCAACTAGAGAAGTTAAAAATAAAATTTAAGCAGTAACTAGGTTGAAGTTCATTACTTTTAAATGTACAGTCTTTTAAAATCAGAAGAAATAAGTGAGGAAGCTATTAGGTAGCAAACAAAATATTTTTAAAAAAATAGAGGTTTAACAATTAACCATGTAATTAATGATGAATTAGAAAGTAGTAAAATGTTCCTGTTTCCCACTACTCACTATAGTTTAAATTAGGGACAGCCTTTGAAACTCAGTGATTATGTAGAGAATATCTTTATTAAAGAAGAGAATAAATACAAATATGTCAGATTTGAATTTGTCTAGAGAAGAATAAGTATTTAATTTTATATAGAAAAAATACATATGGAAAGAGGACACCAATTTAAATAAATAGTTTGCATATCTTAAAATTGGTTAAGAATTTTATTTATTTATTTAGTTGAGAAGAGAGTGACAACTATTGAAATATTTCAGGACCTGAAGTGGAGGATGAACTCAAGCTCTTTTTAAAAAAGAAAGAAATTTTGACATAAATGATGATTCTCCCTCCCTCAAATGAAAAATGGTAAGATTTGCCTTTGATACAAATCTTAAATTATCTAAGTTACGCTTACCCTACAGTTGTTCTTACACTAAAATAATTGCCACATAATTTTGCAAGTCTTGCCAATGTTTTAAGCTGACAGATCTTTCTCTGTGAAAGAGGCCTTCCTGTATGGTTTGGCATCATAGGTGGTGAAAAGATCAGCTGTTCAAAACATCTTGTCATTCACAAGAGTAAACAGTACTCATTCTTGTGGACTAAAATATGCTTAGATCTCACACACCACACATCAAAACTCAATAGCACTTTGTTTATGCAGATTTCACCAACTGGCAATGAAAATCAAGCAAAATGTAAGATAGAGATATGACAATTTGAGATAAAAAAGCAAATGTCAGCAAATTAGCTCAATCAGTTTTACTGCCCTGTGGTGACAGCAGCCGTCAGTAACAATTTTTTCACCCTGCTAGTACATGTCTATAACTGAAAACAGTATGAAAGCTGTCTAATTAATCACTACTAGCAGTTCTGCTACTTCCAAAAGTTTTCCATTGAAATATAGATGCTAACCTGTCTCCATAGATGACAATTGTATCATTTTTCTATTTATGAAAAAAAATTCTTTTTTTATTTGTTACTCGTTGGTACAAAAGATGTTGCAGTAGATACTAGAATCAGATAAAAAGAAGCAACAAAAGTGTTTTTAAAGTTCTTTCTTGTTTGAGTGTTACCTGGTTGGTTGGACAACATATCATTATCACATTTTATCTGACTCAACTGAAAAGAGGTGATTGTTAGAAAGACAGGTTGTGAATCAAAGCAGTCCTTCAAGACTATTTTATCGCAGAGTTTCATTTACTTCATGGTATATTTCACCTACCACATTGCTGACCATGTTCAATGGAAGATAACTTTGAGTGTAGAAAACATGCCCTTATAAAACATGTATCTCTGGGGAAAAGACAGGAAATACATCTTGTAGCTGCTTAAGTATTCTGCAATTGTCATTTTTTTGCCTAGATTAAAATTAGGAACACAAAACTGGCTGAATAGTAACACCATAAAATCATGCCCATCCAAAATCTACATGTGAATGTTTCTCTGTGCTTGTTGAGTTAGGACACAGTGGTGGAGGAATGGTAATACAACTGAGTTATTTAATGACAGTTTTTAAATGGTCTCCATTGCAATCACCATGTCAAATCCTCACTGAAATTCAGTCAGTCAGTCAACAGGAAAAATGTATTGATTGGAGACCAGGCAAGGCAACATGTCAGACTCAAGAGACACAGTGTTTTCTACAAAATATGTCATCCACCGTAAGTTCCTACGGAAAAGCAATGAGCTTGAAATCATACATGTATCCCATGCTGCCACAGTCCTGGAGGATTTGACAATGTAATACAAGTGATCTGTATGACATAAAAAAAAAAATGCAATACAAAGACAGACAGCAGAACCAAGAGAAAAATTCACTGATGTATTAATATCTCAGGTGTGATGTTGGCATGGAACTAGAATGAGCCTTAACCTCAACCGATGAAGTGTAGCAGAAGCTGACAGAGGCAGCCGCTGTCCTGAGCCTTGAGCAGAAACTTCCTGCTTCCTGTCCTGTCACTGCTGATGTTTGAACCTACCATTTGCACTTTGGGGGCTGCTGAGACGACTGCACATTCTCAGCAACTAAAAGGGAAATTTTCTCTGAATTCTCCAATAAAAAGTATGGGACAAAATCTATTATCTATCTTAATTTCATCCTAGGGGATTTGCAAGATGGTGTTGATGGGGACAGCAAGAAGCGTTACTGAGAAAAAAGTTAACGTGAGAAAATATAAAACTAAAAACAAGCAGAGGAAGAAAAGATAATTCAATGGATTTCAATTGTGAGAGAATTCTCTTTAGGAAAATAAAACACAGATCTATATTTGATTTCTTCTACTAGCTTAATCATGGGGGCTACTAATGAGTTATTTCTCCTTAGAAAAGGTAGCTTCACAGAATAAAATCAGATTTATAAAATGGATCTTACAGTGTGGTAGACATGAGCATAAATACCATCTTTTAAAGAATAAAAACACTAAGAGTTTATTATTTCAAATTGTACAAATAAAAAGGAATACTAATGTTAGCCTACCTTTAGTAACTATTTCCTTAAAATTTGTAATATAATTTCTGTAAGTATATGTGTTCATCCCTGACATAATATGGACTATTCGTTTTTCATGAATTTAAACTTACATCCTTCACATTGGACTATTTATCACTATATTATTGAGTCATTAAAAAGAAGATTATTCGCCACATGATAAATAAACCTAATGCTTACTTCTAAGCATTAAGTGCTTACAATAGATAGTACATATTTGTTTTGTAGCAAGTTTTTCCTCTGTAAGTCATTATTGTTGCAGCATTTCTTTAAATGGTTTTTACTGTTATTGCATTGCAAAAGTGGATCATATTCTTTGTATGCACTTCATTATCTCGTTTGATTGGGTTTTAATTCGAGCAACATACAGCAAAGGCTGATGTGCCTTTTGCAATTTGAAACAGTGATTGCATGCTGAGAATAATTAGCTGCACTAAGGCAGAACAAATGATTTCTCTGCAAAACACCAAATCTGTGTTTCAACAATGGTAATCATAGAACACCCAAGTTATCTTGAGTCTTTTTACACGGTGGTTACCTCACATTTAATTAACATTTTTTGTGAGTTTAATTCTCTAAATACTATAGTAAAGGAGAGATTATAATAAAATCTTGTTCTTGAAATTGAATAATATGAAGAATTCTTCTAATTGATTCATTTGAGTTCATAAAATTTCTCTTAAGATACTTATGCTACCTGGATATTTTATCAAATATTTATTGTTACATAATTTTTGCAAAGTAATTTAATAATTATAATTACAAGAAGGATTGTGGGCTATTCTTCTTGCTCAGTTCACCCTGAGATTTTAAAGACCTTTCATGTTTAATATAATGATTCTAATACCATTTATAAAAAGGTATAATAGTAGATTTTTCATACTTGTTTTTAGTGAGATACCATGAACATGTTAATTAAGTCTTACATAGCTTTGTGATGAAGAAAAATCTTTTCAGTAATTGCAACAACAGGAGGATGATTAACTTTTTCTTAAGTCTTATCTTAAAAGTAGGAAAATCTGCAGTAAAAATTCAATTGTCTGTATTTTAGTTAATATTCTCGAGGAGTTAATGATTATTGCCGCACCTTGAGTAGAAGCATTAATCAAAGTTCATTTTGCTAGAAAAAGGTCATAAGTGCATAGTGTCCTGAAATTAAACTCTTTCTTTCATGTCTCTATGGGAGACTTGCCATTGTCCATGTGTCACACAGACCCTCTGACAGCTCACAATTCCACATTCCAAGGGTTCACCCATCTAGGCCCCTGTAAAACTCCTTCAGATTCTCTGGCCTTGATGTTACACCTAAATTAATCGTCTAAAATGTCTGCAATAATTATGTAAATAGAAGCATAAAAGAGTTAAACATGTAGAGTCTCTGTTTATCTGCAGGCTCACTGAAAGGCTTGACCGCATTCAAGTTTCATTTTGTGCTTGGAATTTTAACCTTGCATGTCATGAAATTTCTATATATGATTGAGATGTGATAAATACATTAAATATCCCCAAAATGACCAGTCTTTCCTCATTTTGAAACCAGTAGACCAGTAAATCATTAAGAAATTTAGCACCATTTGGAAAGTGAATTTTTTCCCTCAGAAATGTGAATTCTGAGCACAATTTTGAAACAAAATTATTTGATAGTCTAGCTGCTTTTAATATCTGCACTTGGTTAATCAAGATACATACCAGTTAGCAAATCAGCAAAACATATATTACCTTTAAATTGTTGAGATAGCAGTGAAAAAGAGAATTTAATAAACCCAAGCTTGAATTCAAAGAGTTTGAAGTATTTAGTTCAAGAACAAAATTCCTTTATTTTATAGAGATTGTTTATCTAATAATGTGCATTACTTAACCCCCATGTATTCACAGAGGTCTCCAAGTTGATGTGAGGAGTAAACGGCTTTAATTAGGTTCTGGTGATATACCTTGGGATATTAAAAATAGCAACTCATATGTCATGGAGACCTAGGGACATAGAACTATATTAATTTTATTCAGCAATAATGTTATAGTGAAGTCTTTTTCATTTTTGTTTGACAAGTATCTAAGCTGAATATTTTTTTCTTTTTTACTAAACCAAATTACTTCCTGTGTTAGTTAGATCAAGTTCAATAGTATATTTATTTTATTTAATAAATATTGATTCAAAGAATATTTTAAAAATAAGAATACTCATTGAAATGCTATACTATTATGGGAAGTATTAATTTTTGTTGCAAATTGAGTATAGTTGCCTTAGAAACACTCTTATTCCAAAATGTCAAAGTGTATCAAACCCTCTGAAGAGAATATAATTGGAAACCCAAGGCCATTTACTAGAATATGATGGTGTTACATAGCTTAATCAATGGCCTGGAGTTGGTGGTATCAATGACAGACTACTGAGGTATGATGAGCACTGACAGAAGTACACAAATATCAATAAAATGAATTTTTTTCATAGATGGTGAAGTAGGATTCAGTTATACATTAATAAAAAGAAGTACAATAAGATGTAATTATAAACTGTTACCAAAATTTAAAAACACAAAGCTCAATTCTGTCTACATACATGTGTGTGTGTGTGTGTGTGTATTAGTAAAACATCCTTTCTGCCATTTAAAAATTATCAATTAAAATAATATATTTCTGTGTAAATCACAATGTCCTCACACATCCCATATTATTCTACTTGGCTCATAGAAATAAATATTGTTTCAATAAAACAATTCAGACAAATCACATTAACAAAGAAAATAATTTCTGATGTGAGGCTGAACTGTAGACATGGAGGGAATATGAAGGAGATAGGTGATGGTTTTTTGAATTTGTTTGGCATAGTCTCATCAAATTTGACTTCAAATAACGGCCTCAATGAGATCATGCTTGTATTTCTAATTACCTGCCAGGCATCCAAATTCCATGACTTCTAGAGACAAAGAATGATTTGGTTGTATAAGACTCATGCTCTTTTTTTAAAAAAAATTTATATCTCATACAAGGTCTTAAGACAATTTATATTATTTTTCACCTTCTATACACATTTAAAATTGAACAGAATTGACAAAGTTATTAACATGTGATTTGGAGTTGTGTGGGTTTTTTCCTTGCTTGATAAAGTGAAGACAATGTTAACATATTGCAATAATAAATAAGACCAAAAGTTAAAACTACAGGGTCATTTCATTATTATATATTGAAATTAAATTTGAATACAACATTGGTAAATTGTGACATGACTTATAATCACACTCAGAATACAAGAATGATTAAAAATTAGAGTTAAAGACACACTTTCTGATTATTATAAGATATTAAAATTCTCTGTAACATTTTAATGAAATGAATTTAAAATATTTTCATAAGTAATAAAAGGTACATGAATGGTAGTATGAATCTATTATACTTTCTTCATAAAATATATCAAATATGTTCTCACAAAATTAGTGGACAAAATACATATGGTGTTCTTATACTCCTCTCAATCTTTATCATACAAAATTCTCATAAGAGAAATATTTAACAGTAGCTAAAAGAAAATGGATAAAATGGATAAACAATTTACTAAAAATAATATGGGTTGGCCAAAAGAAATAAAAATGCTCAAGCATATTTATAACTTAAAAGTACAATATGAAATAACATTGATAGGCCATTTTTTTCAAAGTTATGGTAGTAGCCAAAATTATAGTCTAATGACATCTAAAAGAGAACCTCCGTGTATGTCTGCACAGAATCCTCTGGTGAAGATGCACCATTCCCAGATGGCACAATTACTTCACCTCTTCTGTCTCTCCTACCAGATGTCTCAGACCTCTCCAGTCTCCAGGGTGGGCACATGTGCTGTGACACTGTTAAGAGAACTTAACTCTCACACTCTGCATGTGCACCTGACTAGGTGACAATATTAGCTAAATATAAAAGGAAAACATTTTCTCCAATCTAGAAAATCCTTCTAAATTTTTCCTAAACATATGAGATCATTTCTTTTCATTTTTATCCTCTGACAGTACTAGATTTTATCTCTCAATAGGACAATTATATTTGCATAATAAAAATCAATTTAGAAAGAAAAAAAATAAAATGAAAACACTAGTAGCAGATTTAAACACTCTTATAGACAGTGAAATGATGCTCAAAGAAAAACAAAAATCTAGTGGTACAAATAATACCATAGTTTATATCTATCTGAAATATAAGTAAGACATGGTAGCTAAATGGAAGAAGCCAGTATAAGAATAATAAGTATTTCCATCAGAAAAGATAGTCACAATTAGAAAATAAAAAGAAGAGTACTCAAACCGAAAAAATACAGTAGGATTAAATCCATATTGAAAAAGTTGACTGGCACTTTGTGTCACTCCGATCCATTTAACAGGGACTGGCAAAGTTCCCTGCTGTTACTGGTGACCAGAGGAGCAAAGGCTCTGCATTGGGTCACGTCTCTTCTGTCATCTGGGTCAGAACATGCACTGAGCAGTTGTGACGTGCAAGAAATCTAGTGACCATACATACTACTGATTATTTTTGGAAGAACAGGAAATGTAATGATGCTGACTGATTGTTTTTATTATCTCTGCATAAACATCTAAGGGTGAATCGTAAGCCCCTAATACAATAAAGGCTTTTATGTGTGCAAACCACATAATAAAGGGAAAAAAAAAAAGACCTCAGAGAGTGAAACTCCCAGTTGTAGAAATCCTATGCCATCTCAGATTTCTAAACATGTCCTGAAGAGAATCTTCCTGTTCCCACAATCTTATGCTCCTCTGGAATAAGTCTTATTTCCAGAAGAGTAGACTTCTAACAGGATCTAAAACAATAATTCCATTAAACTGGAAGCTGAGACTTTTCACTTGTCATTTTGGGCTCCTCTTTCCTATGAATCAGCAAATAAAAGAGGAGTTACCAGGTGGGTGAAGGTGACTGGTCCAGACTTCAAAAGGAAATTGGACTACTACTCAACAACAGCATCTCCTAGTATTACCAGTCCCTGTCATCAAGATCATTTGAAAACCAGAATACCTCAACTAAAGTGACTGTAAAGCTTTGTACAAGATAAACCCAAGACCTTATATTGTATACTCTCAGTTGCAATACCTGCCCATAAATACAAACAAGAAGTCTGAGCATATCCTTCGTACAGATTTCTTTTCCTTCTCTTGATAGATTTAAATCATCGCATGCTGCAAAACAATCAAAAACTGGGAGAAAATAAACACTCGGAAGTTGGTAAATATGTCATCCTCTGATCATAATTTCCACACTAAAAGACCCTAAATGGAAGGAGTACCTAATAAACAACATTGCAATTTTGTTTCAGAATTCCTTGAGAATAATTAGGTAGAGCTCACAAGACATACAGTGGAAGAACACTGAATGGGAAGCATCCCATTTCAAAGACAGAATCTGCACCACAGGGACTCTTCCTACTGCTCAAGGCAAAAATTCAATCAGGAGTATGTCTAGGGTTGGTACTTTGTTCTTTCCTCTTGCAAAATTGTCTTGTTATTAAGGATCTAAGCAAATCAACTACTAAATTTTAGGACTTTCAACCACAAATATATTATGTTCTGTGCAGACTTAATGAATTTCATCTCGCTATAATTTATTTTTGGATAGTATCTTATAATGCACTACATTTGCAAAACTCCCCAAATAATTTTGATCTGAGCATTATGAAACAAAATTTATTAGAAGAGATGCAAATATATTTATTTACATTATCATTATGTAAGAATTATGGAAAATGACAAATATTCATTTTTCAATCAATATTTCTAATTTTTAGTTTGAAGAACACATACTATGAAATATTATTGCAATCTAATGTATTTATTCAATTAGTATTTCTTGCTGTTACTTCAATCAGTATTTTCTATGAAATATGATTATTTACATGCCTTTTAGTGTTTGTTTTTCCTGCTTTTTAAAATTTTATCAGCTTTTATATCTTTCAATAGAACAATAAAGTATTACCAAAAATTTGTCACTGTTACAAACATTCAAGAAAAACAACTTTAGGAAAGAAAGATTTATTTGGCTCAAAGCCTCAGAGGTTTCAGTCTGTGGTTTCTGGGTTTCATTGATTATGCATCTATGATGAGACAAAGCAAAATGGTGGAGAGAGTGTGATAGTGCAAAGATGCTCACTTTAGGGTAGGTGGGAGGCAGAGAGACATGGAATAAGGAAAGACTTGGAACAACATATACCCTTCCCATTAAGGTACTTCCTCAAACCAGTCCTCACCTCCTAAAGTTCCCAAGATCTCCAAGTAATGCCATCCAGTTATGAATCCATGAGTGGATTAATCCACTGATGAAATCTGAGGCCTCCTGATTCAATCTCTTCCCAAAATCTTTAACACCGAACACGAGTGCATTGCAGAATACACTTTTAGTACCTAGACATTTGTGAGTCATTTCAGGTATAAACCATACAAACAGCAATAAAAAAAACTCAAGTTTTATTACTCCCCAATACTGTTTCAGTGTTTGGTACATGGGAAAATGTCTCTTTCTAAGGCTGGATGAAATTAATTCATGGTGGCTAGAAAAACAACATGAACTTGCTTCTCCAAACTAGACATTTTTGTAAGGCGTGCTTTAGAGCTATCTTATGCTGTGTGTTGGAAAATTTACTGCAAATGTTTAGAAATGGGAATAGTGCCATGGTTCACTTACCTCTCCAGTATTTCATAATAGACAGAATGGCAGCATTACTACACGTATAATAGAAACAATAAAAGGAAGAAGAAATAGCTATATTTTTGGCAATTCTGTACAATAACTGAGAATATAATGTCTTCACAATTGCACCTAAGATGATTTTGTTAGTGTAATAATCAAAACAAAAATTAATCTTCATAGACATTGACATCTATCCAAATATCTATCAAAATTTCCCAATATTTGGCCTCATAAATTTTCTAGAATCATAAGGTCAACTTAAGGATGCACAATGAATTTCTCACCCAGGCAGTGCCAAAATACATTAGAGAAATGAGTCACTATTGCGTTGATGGTAGATAAAGGCAGAAATACCAATTTGTATTTGGTCCAGAGTTATGTAAAGAAGTGGCTTGGTCAACCAAAATCCATAGTTCACTAACTGGATCTTTCATTTTATAAACTATTGCCAAGATTCACTGCAAGTTTTATAGTAAACAAAGTCATTTGATAACCAACTCCAAGAGTTCATAACCCATATCTCTGTTCATATCATAGTCTTTTACTATGCGCTGAATAATAAAAGAACTGCTGGATTCTTTATTCTACTTTGAATTTTTCAATTAGAAAAAAACTTCATTATTTTCACAAATATCTAGGTTCCCACAGTTTGAACTAAAAACTATTAACATTCTGTCATATAATGTAAATGTTTCTCTTAAGTAAAATAAGAAGAAAGTTATACCAACCAAAATGCTTTTCAGCTTCAATTCTACTCCTTTCCTAATCATTAATTATAATCAGAAAACACAGCCCTACAACATTAGGGTCTTTCTATATCCTGCAGAAACTTAAAATGGCCCTAACTGAGAAATGCCAGCCATTTCATCTCTTCTGTGAAGCTTTCTTGGACTACTAGAGCCAGAAAATCCACTTAAGGCAACCAATAGGCTTCAAGAAACATCACTCTTCTTCCTGCCAGAAACCTTTGTCTAGTGACTGATTAGAGATGGTGTAGTAGGTCCTTAAGTTCTTGTGGGTTTCCTTGAGATCTTGACAACACAAAAGGACAAAAATGCCAAGAAAAAGCTCTTTATCATGGCTTCCTTTACAATAGCCCACTCTGCGCACTACAAGGTGTACTTCTCTCTCATTTTTTCCTCTTTTACTCAATCAAGCTCAATTTTCAGAGCTAGTTTCTTCTTCACTTTGCACTTTGCTTTTTCAAATAAACTTTGCTACCAGTTTTCACTTAGTTTATCCAGCTCTTTAGTCAAGATGAGAAGAACCTGGAAACCAATGCCAGAAAGAGATATAGACAACACAAAACCTGGTAACATTTAATTGCTGAGCCACTTCTAGGAGGAGTCTACCTGGTAACACCCATAAACTTTGAATGGAGAGATTTTTAAGTCAGCAATTCAAATATGAAGTTGAACTTTATAACAAACATTTGAAATATTTTCAGAAATGAAATAATACAGTAAAATACAGTTTTCATCTCTTCATTAAATTTCCATGAAGATGAATGAAAGAGTAAACACAGACTACCAAAATGTAAAGATAATTTCATGTAGAATTCAAAGGTTCATATATTTATCACACTAAAAAATCAAGCACCAGTGAAATTTCAGTGAAAGAAAAATAACAAAGTGAACATTACAAAGATTTTGAAAAATATGTTAAATGAAAACTATGTAAAACAAATAATTACCAAAAGGAGGGAGAAGAATTTTATCAACTTCTAAAGATAGAAGGAAAATAAATTGGATATAAATATATTAATATACAATTATGTATAATCACAATAGACTTGTGAGCATGGACTTTAACAACTTACTATTGGGATTACCTACAGGATTTTTAAGGCTGATTGCTGCTCAAGGGAAAGAGACCAAGGAAACCCATTTGGGCTGATCCAATTTAGATATGCAAATTTTATCTCATGTGCTTGAAAGAAACATTACCACGCAGCATAATCTGCATTTTCAGTTGTAAGATCTGATATTTCTAATCTAATAAAAACACTCTCCATCCTCCACTCTAACTCTCCCAGTGTTACATCCTACCATTGTTCTCTTTAACTTTTCAAATGCATTTTAAACTATCAAATAGGTTTCTTAGAACAGACAATTAAATTATTGAACTTATCCTATCCAGCAAAGAGAAAAAGAAATCTAAAGTGAAAATTACCTGCTTACTTATATTTTGTATGAAACAGACAAAAAGAGTCTGTTCTGGAAAAAAAGAAACAAGTTGCATTAATTTATGTCAAGCATATGCTTATTGATGAGTCTGACAAAGTTAAACTTTAGAGTTAAAATTAAAAATTTCAATTAATGGTATATTTTCATAGAAAAGTATTATTCTTAGTTAAGATTTTATCAATTTAGTTAATGATCTCTGTGCAAAATCATTTCAAAAGTTAACTACTGGGTTAAAATCCACTTCCAAATTATATTTTAGGCAAATAATTTTTTCATTATTGAGACAAATTAGTAAACATCTTTATACATATGATCCTTTAAGTAGGAAAAATAAATTATATGTCTGCCCACACATCCACATGTATTTTCCTTTGTAACTAATATATTTTCAATATGTATACATGGAGACATTTTCAATTAGGCTTTTTTAACAGTCAAGAAAACAGAAAACATTGATTCTAAAAGCGTACCACCTCTTCTGTTAAATCTCAGTCATACTCCTCTCCTTCTCTCTTTCCCAACATAGAGGATATAAATCAGTCATGTTAAACCCATCGCCCAACAGCCCTCTCAGTCAGCACAGGAGCCAAATCACCCATACCATGAAAGTGGGCAGCTAAAATATTTTCTAAATCTAAAAATGCATTTAGAGAAGCTTACATTTCAGACAGTCCTATAAGCCATCAGGAAATCTTCAAGAAATTTTCTAGCATTGTAACAGCTGCAAAGAATTTTTATAACAGATTTTTACAGTTCCATAACATTTTCTTCTTTGTCCAGCTAAAGTTAAATATGAAGAACTTCATCTTTCTTGCTTAGGCTGGCTAGAGTTTGGAAATTTGAAAATGGAACTATTGAAATTTCAAGAATGGTGTATCTGGAAAAATAAATTTCATGACCTGCATCAGAGAAGATAAAGGTAATACAGTATGGGAGATGACAAAGGGCAGCACAATGGGTAGCTCTGAAATGAAATCCTTAAAATGTGAAATTCTTTGCCAAATAATTTTAGGTCATCAAAAGCCCTTGCTTTTGATGATTGCTTTTTTTTTTTTTTTTTTTTTTTTTTTTTTGTTCAGATGATCCTATGCTTGTCAGCAGATGTTTTCGGGTTTGAATTATGTAAAATCTGATACAACAAACAGATTAACAGATGACCTGAGTGCTGTTCTCAAACTAACAAAGTATGAGCCAAGATATGACAAATTAGCAGCATCTATCAACAGCAGGGACCACATTAATGTGCAAAAGCCTGCCAAATGCAAACTTTCACCCTTCAATAAAAAGCTGTATCATTTGAAGCCCTCTTGCTGTGTTTTTCTTTTAAGACAAAATATGGTAACTGATGAGTTTTTTTTTTTTTTCCTAACCTAAAACTTTGGTGTTCAAGTTTAAATGCAGTATTAGTACTTTGCAATAAGTAGATTTGGGGTTTCAGTGTGGGCCCTTGGTCTCCAAAATGTTCCTCCATGACTGATACAGGACGAAGACAGAGAAGACATGAGCTCCACTTTGGTCATGTGAAATATGCAGAACATGACAGAATCAGGTAAGTAAGCAGTTGAACATCAGGCACTAAAAGTGAAGACTTTGGAATCAGAAAAAAAATTCCATGTGCAAGAAGCTTATGCTAATTTTCACCCTGTAATGAAAAAACTCAATTGAGAAGGGAATTGCTAACTCATATAACTGAAGTTTACGTTCTCTTCTCCAAGTTAACTTTGCTAAGTTGGTTTTAGGATTACCAACTTCAGAAAAGGTCGTTTGCCCTCTGTAAATATTTGTCCATATTTCTATCAAGACCATGTTTTTAACACAGAAATTTGATCTGCTTCTTGACACAGCTAATATATGACTAGGAGAATATCCCTTTTCTTCAGAGAAATATCTCAGTGTTTTAACTGAGCAAAGAATGTTATTTTTATACACTTTCAGATTTTTCCCACTCACATGGGACACTGCACTCAAGTAACGTAGTTCCTCAATGCAAAATTCAATCTTGTCCTTGCTAATGATACCTTCTGTCTGGAGATGCCCATACTAGTTTCTTTGTCAGGTTTGCCTCTACCTGTACTATAACATTCATGCTAATAGATATCAATATAGTTTTTTCTCTTAAAGAGTCCTTTGCTAATCTTCAGACTGAGCTATAATAACCATTATACCCTATAAAAGGGTCATGCCTTATAGATATCCTTTTCCATAACTAGACTGAATTCGAAGAGAGAGAGAGTACATTTTTCATTATGTATAAGGGCTCTCAGGAGAGATTAAAAAGGAGCATGAATTTTATGTCCAACCATAGTTATAAGGATAAAAATGATATCTTTACTATTTAATGCATATCAATTAGGCTATGTGTATTAACGTGGATAAACTTGAAATATATTTGATGGAGTAACAAAAGGATTGAAATAATAAATTATTTCAAGTTTCACAACACATAAGTGTAAATACTATATTAAAATGCATTTGGATTTGTACTGCCCACTTACCAAAATTATTGAAATAATGACAGGACTGATACAAATCAACTTTAAACTACTTAAATTTGTGAATACAGAATATTAGTGAAGAACATTATATCTGGAAGGGTTTTTTTCTTTGTAAAAGTTCTGAAACAATATGTTATATTAGACATGTAGATACTCAGTGATTATGAGACTTTATGTGTCATTAAATATATTTCTAAAAATCTATAAATTTAGTTAAAATTTAAGGGATAAATATTTTATATTTATTTTACTTGGATAAATTTTTTTAAGGCAGGGTGTTGCATTATATAGTGTAGCCTGGCCTTGAACTTGATGTGGCAAAAGCTGCCCTAAAACTTGTGATAATCCTCCTTTTGCCCCTCGATTGCTGGAATTACACCTATGCAGCATCACACTTACTTTCAAATATATCTTTCTACATTCAGATAATCTGCACAAATTGACTTAAAAGTACAACTCAAATAGAATATTAAACTTACCAATATTTAACTACTAAAATTAATAATAGTTTGGATTTTGTCAGAACAAAGAAATGATTTATTTGTTCTAGTATCTAATTATGACTCATGTGTCAAAGAAAGTATTTAGTTTCAATTTGAAAACCATTAGTAAAATACACTATTGGCAACTCTTCACATGTTGACTGCTAAAACTAGAATCTTAGAATCATTATAGAACTCTGAATTCCACTTGGTTTGTGAATAAAAATGGTTTTTAAATTAAGTGACAATTCATTTTAAAAATATGATTTGAAACATAAGTTGCAACAAACACGTAATCCAAGTTCCTCTTTAAAATTTTGCAAAATACAAAAAGTCTATAACATTCTCACCAGCCACTTATATCAATAAAGAAAATAGAATGGCAATAACACAAAAAATTGATGATCCAGAATCAACCTTACCCAATGCATGGACCAAAAGAAAGTTAAACATATCATTCTACATGTGTTGGTAAGCCATTTTCTTCTTACAATAGGCCATAGATGTTTTACTAATATAACATTCTACTAAAACACTTTTTGATACTCTATAGCCTAATTATACTATAGTAAGTCATTATGATATATTTAGTTATTGACTTTCAATGTTTTATTTTTAAAGCCAACATTCTATCTTAGTTATTTTTCTCATTCTGGAGACAAAATACCGTACAGTCTAAGTTAAAGGAGGAGAAGTTTATCTGGTTCACAATTGTAGAGATTTTAGTTCATGGTCAGTTGACTCCAAGGCAGGGTGGCAGGGCAGAGACACATCGCTAAAGAGAAACAGCTCACTGCATAAAGAGAGCAGAAAACTGAAGACAGCAAGCAGCAAGCCACAAGTGACAAGCAGCAATCCTCTTTCTGTCCCTTATGTCCTTCCCACACTACTCAACCTTCGGGTGGGTAACACTCACACTCTGGCTGAGGCAGCCTTAATCTTCGCATCACACCATGAATCAATCCCAACATCACATCCTTGATCCTAGCCTCATGCATCCTAGATCCAGCCACCTCCAAATACCTCCACCTATGACCACTTTAAGTTCTGGGAGGCCATCCAGATACAGCCCATAACAACTTCCATGTAAGTATTCCTACAGGTGATTCACTGATTTAAGCTCTGTAAATTTTTTAGAGACCTTTATTTAGAATGGCTTTTGCAATTTTCAAAAAAATAAATAACAGAACATATAACTATTAGCTAATCTCACTTATTAATATTTTATTAGTATGGTTCATAAGCTCTAACTAATAAAAATGACTTTCATATATTATTAATCAAAATCCATGATTTATCCAGATTTTCTGAGTTTCTTCCCTAATGCATTTTTCTGTTCCAGTGTAGTTTTTATACACCCTTCCCGCGCTTACATGTTCAGATTGCAACTCTTTAAACTTCTCTTGGCTGTGGCAGTTTCTTAGGCTTTTCCGGTTTTTGAGGGCCTTCAGAGTTTCGTGGAGCACTGATCAGGTGTGTTGTAAATTTTGTCTGTTTTGAAATGTATCTGATGCTTTTCCTTAGGACAACTTCCAACTCACTGTAACCTCAAAGTTACATTTTCATAGAGAAAATATATTATACAATTATCCTCACTGAAAAATTTCTTAGCTCTGAATTCCTACGACCGGTCCACATCTGTTGAGGAAGATAATCCAACTGTCTTATATTGTATTTTAAGTGTTTTTTTGAATGGCACATTCGTGTAACATCACCTTCATCTTCAGAAGAACTCAAGGGAACTGCATGCCAATGGTATTCTTCTAGATGAAAATAATACTCCTGAAACTCTTGATATTTGAATGATAACTATATATAAGCTAGTTAAAAGTCTACGCTGTTTCCTAATATTTTTTAAAATATTATTTTAGTTTCAACCTTTAGTAATTTCCTCAGCATGAAAAACCACATTAAAAGTAAAGCAGGATTTAACTCAAAAGTAGTCAACAGACTACTTGGAAATACAAGTTCTCATGAACTTAAGCACAGAAATGAAAAACACATTTTTTATTAGCATTAGAAAGTCACTTTTCCAATATATTTCAATCATAAAAAATAGTTTTAACATCTTTTTAGTGAAGACATTGCCAACTGCGGATTAGTCAGAATTCTAACAAAAGTCACAACTTTCCAGATACCAATTTTAGTTCTTAACCTATTTAAATACATATATGAATAAATTATATTGGCATTAAAACTTTGAAATTAAAGCAATGAATTGAGAGAAATCAAAAACAAAAATTTAGTTACTCTGTCATTATCTCTACTAACACATATTCTCAGCCAAATAATAGGATGAGACCTGAAGTCTTGAATGAATAGTAAGACAAATACAATAGAATACTTACCATTGGGACTCTTGGTATGGCTGACAAAATACCATGTTAAAATGAAAACCACTTCTCATAATCATGGCAGCAAATCTGAATAGAATAAATTCAGTTTCTGTCACATTAGATCACATTTAAAATTATTCTAGTCTTCCCTATATCTTGGCTTATTGGTCTACTTTTTATAGGATTCCTCATTTTATTCACAGACTAGTTTTTCAAAGAAATTCTGGATTTAAATCTGTCTTGTTTTTATGTCTATTTTCTTGAACATGGACATTCTAAACAGGAGTGCATGGATCTATCAAAGAGGTAGATCAAATGGATTTACAAGTGATAAAATTAAGCTAGGTTAGCAGGTGTAGAGGAATAGTAGGGAAGTATCCAGCAGCTCCTGTGTCTTCCCACTGCTCCCCTAAATGTCCAGGCCAGGAGGCTTAATTTGGGAGGCAACACCAGGGACCCCAGGGGTTGACTACACCACATGATGGTGTCTGTGGAAGCAACATAAAAGCTTGGCTGCCTCTATGATTATCTCATCCCTTTAGGCCCCAGCAGATTGTCCCCAGGCCATAATTACACAGTCTCTTTTTTCTTCCCAGGAGAAGAACCGTTGCAAAATAGCTATTATACCTCTCTTCCTCTGCAGTTTACGTTAAACAAATGACTGGAGTGTAAGAACAGATTATTAGCAGAAATTAATCTGACTTTTTCTTATTAGTTTAGTACATTTATTGCTAATATAGTACAAACTTGTGGTAATTGGTTTTTAAGTTTTATTCAAGATCTATCCATTATAGAGACCTTGAATTTGGCAGTTAGATGCCTATATAGTTAGAGAAATAGGATCACTAAATATTTAGCCTCTTATAGCAATTTTTAAGATTTTCATATATTTTTCCATTCATATTTGAACCTATATTAATACTATCTGGTTCACAAATGTTGTAGCTCTCATTCTAAAAGACACAAGGCTTTTTTTAAAGCATAAAGTTGCTTTTCCTTTTGTGAGAGGATTTGAGTTTTTCTAATGACTGTTTCTCAACACTGATTTTATCTTAATAGGTTTTTATGAAAATACACTTCTTTCCACCGAACTAATTTTAATTATCATCATGAGTAAGTGTTTTTCACGTGACTTGCTGTCACAATCTTTTGTTTCTCCATTCAGAGTTCCCTACAGGATTTGCTTTGGTTGCTACCTGTATTTGGGTCTCAATTTTTGAAACAGATAACAGGCAAATAAATAGGCAAATAATAAAAGTAATATCAATTAAAACAAGATTAGTTGCCTAAATTATATCTCCACTTAAAGTTTCTTATGAGGCAAAGAAATATTAAAGTAATACACATTTGGGAAGAAAGCTTATTTATGAGATAGCCATTTACTAATTAGATATGATATATGGTATATGCATTTGGAATGTGTATTTTGTTCATCTTCCAAGCAAAAAAATCAGTAAGTAGATATTCTTTCCAAGATTTGTCTTTGTATTATTCTGCCTTTCTGCCCTTTGAACAGAATTGTCAGTTTCCTGCTTTCCCATGAGAAAAATTTCAATGAACATTTATATGGGATGTAATTTTTTTTATACTTATACATTCAATTACATGTGGTTAATGGATAATTCTGTCTGTTTTTACTATTTTCATGTATTATGTCATAAATGAAAACCTTTTAATTTAATGGCTCACAATCAAAGCCACTAAAGCTAAATACTTTTGTTCCCTTTATTTAAATTCAAAATCACTAAACTCTCTAGGATAAACTACATTACAAACCTTGATCAAATTATGTAGGCACAGCTGTACATAGAAGCACAAGTCTAGTAAATATTTGTAATCCATTATATTTTCTGCTTTGGTGATTAACAGTCCATAAAGAGATTTTAAGCAAAGCTACTGGTTTAATCTGTGCAGGCTTTACATCTAGGATTTCATGCTGAACCAAGCTGTTATGGGAGAAAGTCAATGGTGCAGCCACAATTTCTAAACTACAACAGTGAATTTTTTAAAACCCTGAGGAATTACAGGCCCATTTACTCCATCTGTGGTACACGGCGAGATAAACAGGAACAAGAGTGTATGAGACTTCAGTTACTGAATATAATGATTCTTCAAGGCATCATTGGCTAAGAAAACACACGTTAGCATGCACTGTGAGGTTTAGTGTCTTACACAAAGTGAGAGAAACCAGGTTTTTATTGTCAGTCCAAAACTGCCTAGAGAACTGATCTATTCAATTTCCAAGCACCTAAAATATATTTATAACCTTTTATCAAAATGATAAAAATTAATTTCTGCTGAAAATAACATTGATTGATTTAGTTTCTTTTTCTAGAAGCCTCACCTCCACTATTTTCAAATGTAACTTTACTAAAAACTCAAAACAAAACCAAAAATCCAGATGTAATAAGTAGATTCTATCAAACTATATATTTGTAACATCCAACAAAAACAAACAGGAAAAAAGGAAGTAAAACAGTTAAAGTAAATAATGTCATTTTCATAGGTTATTTAGAAACCAATTTGTTCAAGCTGTTCAATAATTACATGCTATTCAGTTGATTGACATTCTAGCCATATCTGACATCCAGATGGTGTTCAGGTTTAGCTTATTGAGTAGTTTTGTCTTGGGCAGTGCATTTGAAATGTTAAACAAATAAAATGTTATGCTCTCAAGTTAACAGAACATTCTGATGGCCTATCATCTTTAAAGCAGAACCAAAAAAGTGTTTAAAAAATTGCATGGTCAAGGGATATTAGGAATTCTATCCCTATTAATTCTATTTAGCCATTTATTTACTTCAGAGTAGCATGTCAATGAAAAAACAAGCCAAGATAGAGGCTAAGACAAAATTCAAATTAATTTTTTCATCAATACCTCTTTACTTTCTCATGCTATTTTTTCTACTGTATCAACAAATATGTTTTCATTTTTGTTAATACACAAAACTTCTTAGTAAATGATTTTAGAATTTAAAATAATTAACTTCTGTCACTTATCTGTGTATTTATTCATATTCTTACTATTCTAAGAGCATGATACAGGTTGAAGTAATATGAACACGTATAATGGGATTTTTTTAAAAGACTTGATTGAAGTCAGTAAATCAAATTAAGAGAAATTTGTAAACCACTTTTTACAGTACTTTTATTAAAAGGCTATCTTTCCCTCATTGAGGATGTTTGGCTCCTTTGTCAAAAATGAGGTGGCTTAGTATGTTTGGAGTTGCTTCTACATCATCTAATTGGTTCCATTTGTCCTCAGGTCTGTTTCTTTGCCAGTGCCATACTGTTTTTAACACAGTGTCCTTCTAGTATAGTTGAAAGTTGGGGATTGTTACCTGCCAAAGATTAACTCTAGACCTATATCTTTCATTATGCAATAAACCTTAATCAAAGTGGATTGAATATAAATATTAAAACAGAAACACTAAATCTTCAGGAAGATAGGTTAGGTAGAACTCTTGGAGACATTTGCCTAGAGAAAATATTATGCACAAAACTTCAGTGGTACAGGAGCTAGCAGAAAGAATCAACAAATGGGATCTCATCTGATTAAAAAGCTTCTTTACAGCAAGAAAAATCACCAACTGAGTGAAAAGACAACATACAGTATTTGAAAGATTTTAATAACTATTTCTCAGACCACGGTCTATTATTTAGAATATAAAAAGAACTCAAAGAAGTCAAACCACCAAATTTAAAGACTCAATTAATAAATATCTAAAATGAACAGACATTTTTTAGAGGCAGAGGTAAAAGTAGCACACAAGCACAAAAAAATGTTCAACATCAACGATCATTCAGAGAATGCAGATAAAAAACAAACAAACAAACAAACAAAAAAAACACTGAGATTCATCTTATCCCAGAATGAATGGCTGCTATCAAGAAATCAATAAACAAACTCTGGCATGACTCTGAAAAAAAAAATCCTCTTCTCCATTCAGGGATTCCTATAGGATTAGCGGGAATGTAGACTGGTGAAACCACTGTAGAAATCAGTGTGATGATTCCTCAAAAACCTAAAATTAGAGGTCTCATTCAATGCTATTTCTCTACTAGGTATATACATGAAAGAATTAACAACATCATACCACAGTTACATGTGCACCAATATTTATAGCAACTCAGTTTATAATAGCTAAATCTTGAAAACAGCCCAAATGCTCATCAACTGGAGACTGGACAAAAAAGATGTGTTTTATTTTTAATAAAATGGAGTACTAGCCATAAATAATGATAAGTAAGAGAAATGCATAGTTAAATGGATGCACCTTGAGGCCATACTTATAAGTAAAGTGAATGAGACACAGATGTGTAAGTACCATAGTTGTTTTTCTATTGTGAAAAAACTGTAATCATAAATGAGGTCCAAAATGTATGCTAGTGTTGTGAAATAGGAAAAAAAAATGTTCAAAGGGAAATGATAACTGAGTGGGAGCAGAGGAATGAAAAGAAGGGAATGAAAAAAATTTGACAAATGAAAAAATAGGAACAAAACATATATATAATATACATAGAGAGATATCTAGACATATAGAGAGATAGATATCCAGATATAGATAGATAGATAGATAGATAGATAGATAGATAGATGATAGGTTGGAGATTGAAGAGAGGGCAGGAGTTGAAAGGAGGGCAGGACAATGGGGAAATATGAATCGAGATATACCATGTAGAGGCATAATGTGGTCATAATGTATTCCTAAAATATATAAAGTCATAAATTTCATGAATTAAGGCATCATTTCTTCCATTTGCAACATAAAGGCATATATGTTGCTTGTAAGTATTCTGTGACAAATAGTTAATTTCTACAATACCTTTAGGACTTCAAAAAAATCTTTCTCAATGTTTTTAACTTTTTCTTGGTTTACATTAGAGGAAAATGCATTGAACAAGAGATGACAAAGTTGTCAAATATCACCAAATATATAACAGACAGTTATTTAAGAATATTCATTATAATATCCTTTATTGTAATTCAAGACCACTAAATTAAAGCATAATGCAAGTTAAGCACTGTTAAAATCTATAAGTTCTAACTATATAGCACACTAATGGTGCCTTATACTAAGAAAAATGTATTTAGATGCTGGAAAAAATAAATAATGCAACATTTTATTGTAATATAGCAAATACTGGGGGCCAAGCACTTAGATCAGTGGTTCTGGTGCCTGCCTTGCAAGCACAAGGTCCAAGTTCAGTCTCCAGTAACTACATACAACAATGCTGGTCATGGTGAGTCACACCCACCAGCAATCAGAACTACATACCACAGTGCCCAGTGTGGTGGCTCACACCTGTAATCCCAGCACTCAGGAGGCAGAAGCAGTTGAATTGCTAAATTCAGGGCTAAATTCAGGATCAGCCTGAACTACAAAGTGAGACCCTATCTCAAAATAATAACCTGACTAATAATAATATGTATGTAAGCTGATTTGCAAATGAAATAAATACTTTTAATCCTATAACAGACATAGATATTTTGCATACACAGAGACATAAGAATAACTAACATCTATTTATACTACTTCAGAAAGAAATCTCAGAGCTTTGCCTGAATAATCACACTCAATCATTAAGTCCTATGATGAAAGCACAAATTATATCACCCATTGTACTCAACAATTTCAGGTATAGAAAGTTTAAATAGCTTGCTCAATGTCACAAAGCTCAGAAATGGCATAAGTAGAATTTTGATTTATGATCACTGTGTATCAGTAGCTTGAGATACAATTGGGACATGTAATATAATACATTGTGAAAGACAGCATAGAAATTTATGTGTTAATGACTGAGTGAGATAACAAGACTAAGAAAGAAAAGGAAATAAATGTGATTGAAAAATCACATAGAAAAATGATAAACACAAAGTGGCACATTTGGGAATGTTTCCTCTTGGTAGCAGGAAAGTTATTTGAGTCAGAGTGGCAGAACCACCATCCCAGGAGTGGAGATTAGGCTGGAGATATAGGGAAAATTAAGGAATTGCCCAGAAGACCAAAACTACTTTCTGAGCAGGACTCACTGATGTGACTACACAACTGAAACTTGCTGTTAGAAAGTAGGCACGGCTTGATGTTCCCTCCTTAGACAGTGCACAGTCTGTGTGAAGAGTGGGGACCTTGTCCACTGTGTGGGAAGCCACGTGTGGTCAAAGTGGCAGAACCACCATCCCAGTTGGGGGCATTGCCTTCCTCAGTGGAGCAGAATTTCCCTACTCATAACTGGTGAGTGAAAAGGAAAAAAAAAATTATCTTTTGTAAGCTACAATGTTTGGAGACTCTGTGATAGCTTCTTAGCCTGTATCTTAATTTATGCAAAGCTTAATCAGTTTTTATTAATAACTTCATGTGGAGACATCACCAGGAGATTAAAAATCAATTTAGATATGTTAATACAAAATCTCTAATATCAGTTACAGAAACATATATAATCACATCATTTATTGTCATAAATTTGGCAGTGATAATTATCTGAGAACTGTTAAGAATACTTCTATAGAAAAATGAAATGGAATATTTATAAACCCATATGATTATCACAGGGAGCCTATTCTTTAGATGTGTTTCTTATAAATTTTACAATAATTTCATTAGATTAGAAATTAAAAGGTAATACAAATCAATAGATATATGGATAAATTAGAAGAGTATCTAAATGAGTAAAAGGACCATGAGATAAAAAAATCTTAAATTTAGATACTGAATTAAACTCCAAATTTTCTTGAAGATTAGGCAAAGAGAACTTAATACTAAATATTTAAAAATAGATTTCTACAATATTATCATCATTTGCATAACATTGTTCAATTATCACACCACACATTCTTTGGTCATATTAATCTAGAAAATAATCAGATTTTCACTAATCTTCATAACATTAAGAGGCCAAAATGATACTATCTCCTTGACAGGAAAGAGACAAAGAAGCAGAACATTTTCTTGTCTGGGATGAAGTTGACATTTCCAAGATACTGGTTTTAAGATGATAAATGCAACAAATTTCATGTTCACCCTAAAAATTAGCCATAGATACTAATGAAAAATAATTACCCAGTAATACTTAATATTTTTCATTTATCGAATAATTATTTCAACATAACAGTACACAGTTTTTCAAATACTATTAGTAGTACTTGTTTTTCTTCTATCTAGTAACATGGTATCTTTTTTTGTTATTATTATTATTATTATTATTATTATTATTGATAGAAGGGATGGAACTAGGTACCTTCCCAAGGCAGGTGCCAGAACTACTGAGCCAAAT
The DNA here is from genome assembly GCA_004026965.1 of Petromus typicus. Lineage (NCBI taxonomy): Eukaryota > Metazoa > Chordata > Mammalia > Rodentia > Petromuridae > Petromus > Petromus typicus. Next base: position 71,500 of record PVIR01005302.1, read on the forward strand.
CCCTGACCTAGTGACAAGAGATCTTGCAAATTAAAAAAATATATATATTTATGCTAAAAAATGGCAAAAGAATTACCATGGATGAACCTAGACAATGAGATGAGACAATTTTTCCAGGAAGATCTTATATTCAAATATTTTTAAAAATATTTTCAAAACTAAAAGTACTGTTTGTTTATAGTAATAAGTCAGATTGCACTGAAGACTGTTCCAGTAAATTTACCCTCAAGCTATTTGAAATTAACTGCACAGCATTGGACAGCTTGGAGATTTGAGAACAAACCTGATGATCTCACTTCCATACTTGTTGCATGAACTACAATTACTCTCTAACTTCACTCTGGGATAGATTTTCCTCTAAATACACAAGAGTAACACAGTGTTTACTATCTTAGACTTTACAAGAATGTGTTGTGGTACTTTAGGAAGCAATAAAGCACTGGGATCACTAAGAAGAATTTGTTTCTTCCTTTACTTTCATTTCAAGGTGTCCAGTTACTGAAAAGAATAAAATTACTATGAGGATCCAGAGAAGAATTTCAACAATGAATGAAATCGCTAATGCAGCAACATTGTTAATGAAGTTAAAACAGGTCTACATTACTAGGTGAAGATCAAGGGAACTGAAGTTTGATAATTGTACACAAATATCTGAATGGTTTCAAAGGAAATGTAGATTTGTTTGGAACAAGTGAAATAACTCGACAACAATCCTAACCACTATTAAAGATGTTTTAAATGTATAACAGTAATATTATGAACAAAATGAAGAATTTGATTGCTAAGATTATACTAAATGGAGAGCTAAATGATGTACATATTATCTTACCTATGACTATAATTTTAGTAGAAAACTCATCCCTTGATTATGAATCCATAAGCACAATCTTTAAAATGAATTTAAAAATAATTTTTATATAAGAAAGTTACAGTTGGGAAGGAAGAACCAATATTGTCAAAATGGCTATACTCCCCAAACTACTCTACACATTCAACACAATCCCAATTGAAATTCCAACAGCATATTTCACAGATCTAGAGAAAAAAATTCAAACTTTCATCTGGAACCACAAAAGACCTAGAATAGCCAAAGCAATTCTAAGCAACAGAGACATGGTGGGGGGTATCACAACTCCGAACCTGAAACTATACTATAAAGCCACTGTGATAAAAACTGCGTGGTACTGGCAAAGTAACAGACCTGAGGATCAATGGAGTAGACTAGAGGATCCAGAAACTACTCCAAATACACTGAGCCACCTCATCTTTGACAAAGGAGCCAAAAATCCTCAATGGAGGAAAGATAGCCTCTTTAACAAATGGTGCTGGAAAAACTGGGTTTTAACTTGCCAAAGGCTAAAACTAGATCTAACTCTTTCACCGTGTACCAAGCTAAAATCAAAGTGGATAAGAGACCTAAATATTAAAACAGACACT
>PVIR01005303.1:0-72960 GCA_004026965.1 Petromus typicus
GAACCACTGAGCTAACTCCCCGGCCCCAATCTTGCATTTCTATATTGCACCATTTTATAGGCCTAGGCCATACCATTCCTTAGCTCATGTACTGCGTGATCAATGCATTGCCCATTGCAATGTAATAAATATTATATGTGTATTACACTACATAAAAAATACTATATGTCACCAACATTAAAATAAGCCCATGCTGCTAAGAAGTACATAGAACTAAGACATTATAGAACCCATTAACTTATTTACCCAGATTATAATTCAAAACCTTACAAAGATGACAAACCCATCTATTCATTTCACATAGGACATCAACTTGTTAATCAACCCTACCCTTAACCAGCATCTGCCCTCTCGCTCTACCCATACTTCTGGCTTCTCTGCTTGTAACTAGACAGCAGGAATTCTGTCCATCCACCCTCCTCCCTCTCCCGAACTGGCATGCACTCCGGTTCAGTTAGGACTTCCTTCTCACCACGCCACAAGAAAAGCCGATGGCAGAACTCTGGGGAAGAGTCTCCCCCGGGCTGGAGGGGGCCAGAGCTCCCTGAGCAGCCGAGTGCCCAGGGTACCGCTTCGCTAAGTTCTGACAGACACAGTGTTAAAAGTACAGACTACAGAGCTGCTCATTCCTGGGTTCAAATCTTAATCATGACATCAGTGACTGTGGATAAATTATTTGCTTCTCGAAGCCTGAACTATCTCTTCAGTATCACTATCTCTTCAGTGTGTAAGTAGATGACACACTCTACCTTGCAGAATAGTTTTCAAAGATTAACTTACCAAATGTATTTCAAGAGCTGGCCAAATACTCTGCCAATGTTGGCTTATTCCGCTGAGAATTGGGACTGTTTATTACCGTGGCAGAACCAAGCCTCGCCTGACAGAGGCAACGAAGATGATGACGCTTCTCATCCACTGAGTCTGCTCAGCTCTTCTCTAAGTCTTGTCATGACTACCAGGAACCTCAAGTCTGCACTGCGTGTCTCGCTTGTCCGTGGGTGGTAGAGGGTGGTCAGAGGTCCTGCATGCCACTTACATATGCATAATCCAGATGCACAGTAAAGTCCCTTGAGGCAGCCCTCACGGGTCCCTGGGAAGCCCCTGCAGATTGAGAGAGCTGGCCACCACCTCCATATTCCTCCTTGTACTTTCCCCTCCATCTCCCCCAGCCCTGTTGCTCCAATCCTCCACTCCTGCTATCAGGAACCATGTCCCAGAGACACAACCTGCTGGCACACTCTGGTCCCATGCCCTATTTGGAGGAGGGGTGTCCCACCCAAAACATGATCTCATGATTCTTCCCTAAGCCTAGTGATGACGGTTTCTAAATCAGGTGTTTCTAGAAAACAGCTCAGTAAGCTCCTGTGGAATCTCACCTTGTGAGTCACAGAAAGAGGACGTGGCATGTACCAGACGCTGGCTCTTCTTCCTGCTCTCCTCTGTCATTATTGTCCCCCTCAGCACCATGGCACCTGGTTAGGAGCCGAGGGAAGTTCTTGGGGGTTCAGCAGACACAGGATAAACCATCAGTTGGATCTGAATCTTATCAGCAAAGAAATTGCCTCGCGTCATTGTCTCTGGAGAGACTGGGACCAATTGTCCAGGTGCATCCTGCGTGGGTCTCCTTCAGAGCAGCCAGTGCACCCCAGTGACCCCAATATCTGGCTGGGTTCGTTGGGGCCAGGGTTGGGGATTATGCTGCCGGCGTCTGGCAGCCCTGACAGGTTGATGTCGGTTTGGGTGGAAATGGATGAGAGAGCATGGGGGGAGGGCACGAGACCCTGCCAGCGCCCCTGTAAGTGAGGATGGGCGTGGGAGGGGAGCTGGTCCACCAGGGGATGGCGAATGCTAAATGCCGCTCTGCAGAGAGCCCATTGTAGCGGTGCCCACCGAGTTTCTGGAGGCCCGGGGAGCAGACCTTTTACACAAGATAACCAGCGAGGTGATTCCCAGCCAGGCTGGCTGCAGACACCGCCTTGGGGAGAATTCAGCGAGCAGCCCAGCCCACTGCAGGCTTGTTCGGCAATCCCTTATTTATGGTAACATGCATTACAGGAAATTTTTATATAAGGCATTAAAGCGGAGGCAATTTAGGACATTTGATCGGTCTGCTTCTCCGGCTTCCTAGCCCCCCTCTGGCAGGCCCCTCCATCATCTCCCCCGTCCTCAGTCTTTGAATTTCAGCTGGATGCGAAGGCTGATAATAGCTAAATTACATTGCAAACAGGTGCGGGGCCTGTCTGCCGTGGACAGCTGCCATGGTTATGCGATCCCTCAGCTGGGGGTTGCGGTTGGCCTGGCTTTCGAGGCTGGGGGTGCTCGGGGTCCATTTTTCCTCCCCACCTCTCCCTCCCTCATCCTCTTTGCTCAAACCAGGCTGGGCCTTCGGATGTCATGCGGGGGGGGGGCAGGATTTACTCGACTTCTTTGCTCTGTGCCCTTGATAGTACTAACTTTGCCCTGCCTCTAGGGGGCATCAGATACCCAGGGCGGCTGCAGGATACTCGTTACAATGACGATAATAACACAAACAGTGACAGTCACACCCGTAAGTCACTACTTTTGTTCAAATCTGGCCTTGCCCACTTATTGTCTCTGTAGTGACCATTGTTAACTACCCCAGAGCTTGGTGAATCAAAAACTGGCCACTCCCACTTAGTGGCTATGGAACCTGCGGCAAACAATGGAGGTATTCTGTGCCTTTGCAGTCATCAGTAAAATAGGGTTAAAATGATCCATTTCATAGGATGAACAGGCTGGTGGGTTGGATTAATGTAAGCTCTTCCTAAACATTCTCTAGCCAGGAGACCAAACCCTTGACTGTGTTGAGAAGATGATTATCTATCAAGTAGCAGATACTGGCTACTGCTGGTTGTGTCAACTCCAAAAGATATTTGTTGTCAACTAAAATAAGACAAGTGAATAGCCTAAGGCTGAGACCTCTGCTTACCAGAAGTAGTGAAGTCCAAGCCTCAGCTCTTCTTATCTTATTGGCTTCCATTCCTCATACTTCTCCCCTTGTAGCACACAGTGGCAGCCATTGTGCCAGACATCACATCACCATCTGAAAAAAACAGGCAAGGAGAAAAAAACACTGCTTGGAAAGCTCTGTCTTCCTATCCTCTCAAAAGGGGGTTGCACAACAATCCTCAGTTATAAGGGAGGCTATGAAAGATGTTTATAGAATGAGGGTGTTTTATTATTTGGGGCTGGGATTATCATTACTATATAGAAAATGAATGAGCATAATTGGAGAATAAGGAAAACGGTAATTACCAAGAGTACCAGGTCTCCAACTTCACTCCTATAGCTGCCTCTAGGGCCTTTATATAGAAATAAAATAATAATTCAAGTAAAGCTTGGCTCAGTTAATTAGCTGACTTTTGTGATAATGGTTTTGTCCCTTTTTATTTAAAAAGAAGTTACAAAAAGCGTAGGTTTGAAATTCAAGCCAACCTTCATTCGGGAGAAAATGACTCCACTCAAAAACACTCAGAATTAGAAAAAAAGGTACATTTTACACCTGGGAGGTGCTGAGAACCTAATGACCAAATACCCTTGAAAAGCTGTTCTACCATAAATATTTTTTGGATGCAGCAGTATGGAAAAACAGACGCCTGCTAATGTGCTTCTGCGCATGTCCTGTAACGGCTCCTCCCTTCTGTAAAATTGAACCTCTAGGAAAATGTGTGTTGCTTAACACACGGCTTTAATTAAATGCCTCCAGTTATAAGCCAGGAGCTCCAGGGGCAAGAGAACTGAAGCTGAAAATCAGAGATTCTCTATGTCTTTGCAAACTCCTCCACCAAAGAGGGATAAGAAAGCCTATGTCACCGGGTTTTGATTTAAAATGACATTACGTATAAAATCCCACATTTATACGCTGGGGAATAGACATGGAAGATCTCCTGATAGGTAGATGTTTGATTAGATTCGTCTCTTCCTCAAGAACAGGCGCTCACTACCACTCACTTTATGTCTCTTTTATAGCGCTCAATGCTATGCTTAAGCAGCACATTGTATTAGCAGGCGATTGGATTCAGTTACCACATTTACCTACAATGCACCAGGAATGTGGTGCATAGCAAGGTGACACCTCTAACCTTAGAGAAGTCAGAGCCTCGCCCGGTAGTCCTGCAGGGGTGCTTGCTGAGTGCCCTCCTGGCCACCTGGGGTCTCCTTGGAAAGGCAGAGGCACGTCACTCAGAAATCTGACTTCAACAAAACAGTAATTCCAACTCGTGTTCCAGTCTGCAATCAGTGTCACAGTGGGAGAGGCAGATGGGAGACTGTCACAGCTTACTGCCCTCCAGGGAAGTCCAGGGGACCACAGGACAGAGGAAGATGTAAGTCAACTGGGGGTTTTGCAGAAAGTCCGGGACATGGGGTGAACCCTGGAGTGTGAATCATTCCAAGGCCCCTTTTCTGAAACCCACAGGTTGAGCTAAAGGTCTCCCAAGTGACCATCACCAAGGAGACACAGAATTACACTGAATGGCAGGGGGACTGGTGGAGACATCTGGTCTACCCCAGCTGTCACCTGCAAGGAGTGGCCTTGATTTCTCCCTGTTGGAGGACCATGGACAAAGACAGTTAAGTAGGCAGCAGCCCCATAGTACATGGGCCATTGGAGTCTTGGATGTCACTAGGAGCCCTCTTGACGCATGAGTTCCTTCTCAGCTGGGACAGACTGTAGTTTCTAGAGAGTGGAAATCTGAAGACATCTGCAGAGATGGGATGTTGATGGTGTGAGAAGACTGTGGGTGCAGAGGCAAAACTAAGGATTTGGAGCAGGGTAAGGGTTTACCAATTGGATGCAGGTGTCTACGGTTCGGTGAGCTGTGGTGTTGCATAAACAGTAGATGCTGTGCTGGGGGTGGGTGGGAAAAGCAGAAGTTCAGGCACCCACCTCTGAGTTCACATCTACCTCAGACGGAGGTGACCCAGGCAACCAGCAGGCAGCAAGAGCAATGGTTCTAGGAACTTAAGCTCTGCCCAGGAAAAGGCACATGCTCATGAACACACTGGGTACTTTGATTTCAAGAAGGAAGTTTCCCTGCCAGCTAGAACACAACAGGACCAATTCCCAACCTGCTTTCCAGCTCAGATCAGGAGGGTGGCAGAGAGGGAGGCAGAGGCAATGCTTCTGGGCGGACTTCCACAGGACACTCATTGGCTCATCTAACATATGGGTATCAAATGCTTTCCCTGTGCTAGGCGTTGGTCAGAAAGCCTGTCTTCCCATAACACTGCTCACCCATTTTCCCAATAACCTTTGGTGGGAGGGAGGTCTTGTTGCCCCATTTTGCAGATGAGAAAACTGAGGCACACAAAGATGAAATCTGACCCTAAACACGTAAGGAACAACAGTTTTGGGATTTGGACTTGCTTGGTCCACCTCCAAAACTTATATTCATTCTTTTGTCCTACTCTACACGACTCCCAAGACCCACCCCACCTTGCAAGGAATAGACTTCAGGCCAAGGAGTGGCTTGGGATCTGAGAGGTACTGAGTGTTGACACAGGGCCTCTGACAGGTAGGGTATATAGCTTTAATTATGGCTGCAAGAAGTGAAACCTGAGAACTTGAGTGGGTGGTCAGGAGCTCCGCTCAGGGTGGGAGTCCTTTGGTTCTTGGCGGGCTTCCTCATAATGCACCGTGGCCTATTGCAAAGGCTTTGTCAGGCATGGAATGTTCTAGAAGCAGGACTCCAGCCATAAGAGTCAGTATGAAGGATGGGTGGAGATGGGGGCATGAAGCTCACAGAGGAGGTAGGAAGAAGTTGAGCTGGACAATCGTCTATTTCTCCTGTGTCCTTCATTAAATATATTAATTTGGGGTAGGCTCCCTGAGTTTCCAGGTGCAGGGATTATTGGTCCCCTGAGCTAGGGCGTGGCTCAGTTCTCAGAAACTACCCTGCATGCCTAGAGAGCAGCTGGAGACTTGTTACAGGTGCCCTCGGCTAAGGGACAGAGGCTGAGCCAAAGTCCAAGCGGGCCTCTCCTGGGGGGAGGCTGGGAGTGCCTGTTTCTTGGTCCTTTTTTTGTCCCCTTTGGCTTAGTGCTGTCTTGGGTCCTGCAACTCCTGATTCCCCTCTGGATCTGCTCACAATTGTTCTTTTTGAATATCTGAGTGCAGACCTAGCCCTAAAAGGAGTGGGATTTAGGAAGGCAGGAGAAAAAGGGAGGGAGGGTAGGTGGATTTCTGTTGCTGAGACAAAATAACACACACACACACACACACACACACACACACACTTCCATTCACCTTTAATCTACACAAGATCTAAGCCATTATGAAACCGGATCATCAAATAAAACAACTAGAAAGACCAACATATCAATATCTCAGTGTTGGAAAACAGCATCACAAGAGAAGCTAGTACTCTAAATGAAACAAATCAGTGTTTATCTTCAATTGTTTTAGAAGCAACAGAACAGATCATTTTAGTTTTTCCTTTTATTTGTTTGCTTTTTTCATGTAGGAAGAATCTTTTTGGTCTTTGACTTATATTCTGAGTAACACTGTGGTCATTTTTTAAAAAATCATGACATACAGTGTATTAGCCATCATTTCTCTCTAATTGTTTTATTATGAAATTTTATTTTTTCTTTGTAGTATGAATATATAATATTTTCTTTATTAATAGCTATTAGTATTACATTAAAATAAAAGGGTGTAAAAAACAAAAGACACCATTACACTTTAAAAAGATAATTATGTTCAAAGTATCAAAGAATAAATGCAAATAGCTACAAAACAATAAAATCAAAAACAATGAGTAGATTGGGCGAAGAATAGCATGAAACTTGAGCTGTGGGAAATGTTCTCAACCGATGGGCAAGAGTTCGGGACAGACGTAGCTACAGAGCGAAAGAGTAAAGGCCAAAATACCACAGAACTTGGTCACAAAGATTGGAAAGGAAAAGCTTATCAGATGAAAGAAAGACAAATGAAAGAGAAAACCCTCACATACACAAGAATGAAAATCTCCCAGATCCTAGGAGAGATGTGAGTCATGCCAGATAGGCTCTGAAATTGTCATCATGGGCTTGAGGACGTAATGCCGGTGGAGAAGAGAAAGGACAGCTTTGAAACATCAGGTAGATTTCCAGATTACCCACAGGATACTCCTCCCTGCTGCTTGCTCTGAAGGTGTGAAGACAATTTAAAATGCTGATTCAAGCACAGAACTTCTGTTGTCAGTGGAGTCTTCGACGGGGGTGGTACAAAAATCTCCTCAGTTTTAAAGTTAAGGTCGTTGTCACATAAAAAATGTGAACCCATCAGAGTGTACTGACTGAATGGTAAGATATGGAATTGTGAAGGAGTCAGAAGTCGCATCAGTTTTTGTTTTGTTTTGTTTTTTTCTTGAGACAGGGTCTTGCTTTTGTAGTTCAGGCTGGCCCTGAGCTCAGCCTCCAACTCACATCACAGCAATCCTCCTGCCTCTGCCTCCCGAGTGCTGGGATTACAGGCATGAGCCACCACGCCCGGCACTGTGGTATGTGGTGCTGATTGCTGCTGGGTGTGAGTCTCCACGCCCAGTATGGTATGTGGTTACTGGGGATCAAACCCGGGTCCTTGCACTTGCAAGACAGGCGCCGGAACCACTGAGCTATATCCCCGGCCCTGCATCAGTTTTTGTTTTTTTTCAAACAAAAGCCTGAAAGCATCAAACAAAAGCAGATAAAGTTTATCAGCTCCAACCTGTCTGAAAGCATCAATAAAAGCTCATCTTTCTTTTTTTAAGAAAAAATTTTATTGATACATTATATAGACACATCACAATCACACTCACCATTGAGAATTTATACCAGTCTATGACATGACTTACATCTCATTTTTAAAAGCGCGTTTTTCAAAGATAAGTAAAGATGTTATGTACTGGTACAAACCCTCCATGCTGAATGTGATCGTAATGCATATATAAAATGTATGAATAAAATCAATTAAAAAAAGAAAAGTAAAAAGGGTTGTGCAAAGCATAGTAGCAAGCCAAGAGTTGGATAAATATATCCATGCATTCAAATAGCCATTGGCTGTAAAAATGCAAATAACATGATGACGACTGAGATAAACACATCTAAAAATACCAGACAACATTAACATAAAATTGGAAAGGGGAGAAAATGGGGTTGTCGTGTGCTAAGCTTCTTGTATGGTTTGGGAGGAAAGGAGAACACTGAAGCCTTCCAACTTGGAGTCACATGTGGCTGTTTAAAATTTAAGGGTTTAACTGCTAAAAGAGTGAAACAGTGTACAGCTTCCAAATGGTACTGGGGTCAGGAAAGAGAAAATAAAATACAGTTGTGTTAATCAGAAACCAAAGAAATTCAATACAAATGAAAAACTCAAGATAGAAATAGTAGCATCCAGTTCGGCAATACGTTGTGATGATTGTTACTGTTAATACATCCTGTTAAGATGTTAAACTCAATTCTCCAATTAAAAAAAATACTATAGCAGGTTTTGTTTTCCTAGTGTGGCCCGTGCCCAGCAGCCTGCCCTCTCTGTCCAGAGTGACTTTGTCGCTTGTCCCGTCCAAGAGTGGGGGTCGAGGGGCTGCTCCCAGAGCCTGTCTGGGACCCGGCTACTCCCCAGGTCAGCCTGTGATTCTGAGGCCAGGCAGCTGCTAACTGCTCACAACTGCGGCTCTCGCCACATACCCCACTGCGAGGGGCAGCTTGGGTGACGAATCCAGGGTGCAAAGGCCTGAGTCCTCGCCTCATGGGGGCAGGGCGACAGTGCTGGACTCCTCCTGTTCCCAAGGCTCCCTGGAATCAGGCTCAGCCTGGATTTTAATTCAACCAAATCTCCTTAATCTCAACATTTTTTTTTTTCATTTTGCAGTACTAGATTTTGAACCCAGATCCTTCATACTGAGTTATATCCTCAGCCGGTTAAAAAAAATATTTTTATTTTGAGACAGAGTCTCACTAAGTTGCTAAGCTGCTCAAGCTGGGCTGGAACTTGTAACTCTCCTGCCTCAGCCTGCCGTGAGGTTGGGATAATGGATGTGCCACCAATCTGACCATCTAGAATGCAGATATTCTGAAATATCTTTCCCCATTATAAATTCTTTCCCCATTATAAATATAATCCTTGTGGGGCCAGGGAGTTAGCTCAGTGGTTCCGGCGCCTGTCTTGCAAGCACAAGGACCTGGGTTTGATCCCCCGCAACCACATACCATACTGAGTGTGGAGACTCACGCCCAGCAGCAACCAGTACCACATACCACAGTGCTGGGTGCGGTGGCTCACGCCTGTAATCCCAGCACTCGGGAGGCAGAGGCAGGAAGATTGCTGTGATGTGAGTTGGAGGCTGAGCTCAGGGCCAGCCTGAACTACAAAGCAATACCCTGTCTCAAAAAACCTAAAAAAAAAAAAATATATATATATATATATATATATATATATATATATATATATATGTATGTATAATGCTTGTGTACTATAAATATATACTAATAAAAATAAAAATTGAAAAAGAAAAGCCAGGACTCTCCCCTCTTCCCCGCACACATACAGAACAAAGTGGTCCCAGCCCGACAGCCCTCAAGTCTGACACTCTGTAAAATCCTGCCATTTTCCAAAAGTCAGGATAAAATAATATTAATGAGCATAAAACCAATAAAAATACTTGGAGCGAAGCCTTGCTCTTCAGGGTTCCCACACAGTCTTTGACACATATTAGGGCTGAAAATAATTTCTCGCAAAAATGTTGTCTGAGAATCAAAAGACTCTGGTTATTCTGGTTCTGGCGCTTCCTGACCGTGCGATCTCTGCACAGGCAGTCCTGGCTTTCACATCTGAGCCCAAAGCTACACACAAACACGCTTCCACGTTTTCACACTTGCTCAGCTATTTAAGATTAAATGAGATCATGTACGAAAATATTCTAGCTCAGTAAATACACGCTGAATAACTAATAACTGGCTGGAAAGAGCATGTACTCTGTGTGTTTAAAGTAATAGAGATATTTGCCTATAAAAAATAAAGAGCTTTCTCTTCATAGTTCCCTTGATTAAAGGCTCCATTTCAGACTTCCTCTAGGAAACCCCAGCAAAGACCTATTCCACGTGGAACCATTTTAATGTCAACATAGGCACAGCTTTCCTTAATCAGTGGAGCTGAACTCGAACCCATCGTCACATGTACCTAGCAATGGGTACTCACTGGGAGAAGTGTATTATTAGCAGGTTGCTGAGACATCATTAGGGAACCTTATCTTTAGGAAGAAGCGTCAGACACGCAGTCTACCACTGGCCGAAACATCCAGAGCGGGACAGAATGGAATGTTCACTTCCGGGGCGCTGGGCCACTGGCGCCTGTAGGCCCTCGGGCAGACACAGATCATACCCCAGCACACTCTCAGGATCGGAGGTCCCTGGCTCCAAGCACATCCCCAGGTCCTCTTTCATGTCCAGAGGTCAGTGGTGGTTGGCCAGAAAGAGGCGCTCACTGGACAGCTGGATTCCAAGTCACAGGGAAGGGGCTAAACGCGTCCTGACACTGCCTGGGACAGATCAAAGGGGTTATTAGTGACCATCGGGGAGGGTCTGCTCCTGGCCACATCTTTTCCAATTAGAGAAAATGAGGTCTTTGCTCTGTCATGAACCAAAACAGAACCAGGGTCCCTAATGAGTCCCTTGAAAGGGTGGCATGAGTCAGTTAAATTGGCCTAACCTTTCCAGGGTTTGTGATTTACTCTGTAACTGCAAGAGCTATAAAATTGTCATGCATTTGATCAAGAAATTTGCCATTTGCCCGTGAAAACGTGTCGGGCAGCCTTCAGGATAGAGTACAAACCGAAAATAACTCCTATCTAGTGTTAGGGCTTGGCTGAGGAGCCGCAGAAACTTCACAGGATGAAGATAAAGCACTGGTTAAAGAATATGTTAGGGGACAGTAATTAATGACTGACCCATTTTAATGACATAGCGTTAAATTACAAAGGCAAGTTTTAAAACAGGGGTTGGGTTATAATTTTTTTTAAAAAGTTGAATCCCATGGGAAAATGGCGGAATTCTCCACAGTATGAAGAGGTGTCTGCATTTCAGAGCTAATTAGGCTCGATTTGGGTTGTGTGTCTTGATGCTTTTCTGCCCCATACAAGTATCTCTGGTTTTTCAGAGGAATAAGCCATGACATAGCTGTGTTGCTGGTATGTGATGCCTCCAACTGTCCCAACAGTGCTGGAAAAGTCTTTGCCTAGAATAAAACATTTTGGAGGGAGCGTGTGTGGCTTCCTGTCTCCTGGCAGGCAGAGGGTGAATTTTGTTAACTGAGGATCACAATTTTCCTCCAGATTACACAGAAAACCGTGAAAGGAGACAGAGTTATAAAGACCGATTCTCATCTTTCCCATCATAATGTAGCATCGCATCAGAATTGGGGGTTTTCTGATTTAAAATAGTACCAAGTTTAGATTCTCTCTCTTCTCTTACACTGAACCTCACCCCCTCTATTTCCATCCTCCCTCTGTTCCATGCATATTTTACGAAGCTTTGTGTTTTCTTGTACTTCTTGTAAGAAACACAAGCAGCTTGCCCAAGGTCATTTGGTTGGTGAGATTCAGGGTTTACACTCCCTCTGTCCTTCTTTTCCATTTGTGTGTAGGTTTTGGGTTTTGGACACAGCATATCATTCCTATCCCAGAAACCACCTGAGCGTTTGGGCAGAGAGATGAGGCTCAGGGTGTGCTGAGCCTCCTAAGAGCCGTCGGAGGCCAGGAGGAGAGGAGGAAGCTGTGAGCTTGACAACAGGAAGACGCCACCGTCCCGAGCCTGTCTCGGCCTCCAGTCTTCTCCCAGCTCCTCACAGGCAACAAAGACACATGAGAGGACAGCAGCAATGCAGGATGGAAGGGGCCTGTGTCTTCGAGTCACCACCACCAGGAGCTCCCACTCGGGATGGTGATGAGACAGAGAAGACACGAACGGAACTTCAGGGCTTCCCGTGGAGCTGGCCCAGGAGGACGCATAGCGTCGGAGGCGTCTGACAGCTTTAGGAAGGGAGAGGTCACAGTCCCAAGCCCGGCTCTGTCTTCCTGTGTGGGCAAGGGGCTCCCTCTGAGTCTCTTGGGGCGACCATCAAGCTTGTCCTCCAAGGCTGCTGGGCAACGTGTCTGGGGCCAGATAAAGAGGACGCTTCACACGTGGTTGCTGTTGTCACAACAATTAGAATTGCTCAAAAGTGGTTCCTGGCCTGCTCTTGTCATACCAGGTCCCTCGAGATGCTCTCACCGTGGCTGGAACACTCCCACGGTGCTGTGCGAGCCAACGATACATCCTGGACTGCAGCAAGAGCCCCCACATTTTCCTCCCTTCCCTCTGTTGCATCTTCACACCCTTGCCAGACTCACCATCCCAAAATGCTGTGTCCTCCAATGATGATGTCTCAGTGCCCCCTCCTGAAGGGAAGTCACATGGCCAACTTAACGTCCACATCACGTTCCGTGCATGTTCCAGACCTGCCCACGCATCAGTACCAGCAGGACACCCACTGAGCACAGAGGTTCCCAGAGCTACCCAGAGGGAACACCTGCACCACCAGAGTCTGTGCACTGTATGACTTGACAACCACGGAAGAGAGACATTTATCGAGCCTTTGCTGTATGCCAGTCCTTCTGCTGATCTCTGTCTGGATTCCCCCATTGTGTCCTGTTTGGGTGGTAAGTATCTTTAATGTCCCCATTTTATAGATTAACCGAGGTCTGGGGGGACAAGGAAATGCACCCAGAATCCCACAACTAGGAGTTGGTGGAGTTGGGATGGACTTCTAACTCAGGCCTGGCCGTGGGACTGATGTTTACTGAGGGAGGACTCAGTATATGCCACCATGGTGCAAGGTAAGGTCCATGGATTTGAGTCCTCTCGGTGGTATGTTACTGTCATGGGCCCACCCTTTGTGTTTATAAATAAAGCTTAATTGGAACACAGACCTGTACAATTATTTACACAATGCTGCAGACCCCAGTAATTGCAACAGGTAGTGTATAAAATACTGGCTACCCGATCCCTCTGCAGAGAAAGTTTGCCAATCCCTGGTCTATTTTACGGAGTATAAGAAGAGAGTTATTTATGCTCTCTCCCCTTTATTGCTGCATTTGATTTTAAACTTTTCTCCTGTCCTTCTCAAATATTGTGGGCGATGGTATTTCCATTCAGAAACAAGGTGCAGTTCTTTTGGGGGGGTTGTGGTCCGGTGTGAATTCTATGTGGATTAAATTTTCCCTGAGTGAGTATCAGAGGGTTGGAGAGCTTATTGTCAAGAGAAAGACTGTGGATCACAGGTTAATTCCTATAAAATGAGAAATCTCTATGTAACAAATTCTTTGAATTCTCTGTGTCGCTCCAATTCCATGATTGAAAAACCCAGTCCTGTTTTTTTCATTACACGCGGAGCTAAATAGATTTGTCTCTAAGTGCATTAGAAGGAAATAAATTTCCTTTATTCCCTGGTATCCCACAACTGGAAATCTGAAGGAACCAACCCGTGTGTGGGTGGACACGTGCTTTAGCAGAGTGGTTCAAATTAGGTTTCAGAGTCAGACAGCTCCAACCCTAGTTCCTGCCTTTGCCACTTACTGGCCACGTGACCTCGGCCAGGTGCTGTGACTCGTCAGGCCCTCACTTGCTGATATACAAGGAGGATATAAAAGCATTAAAGAGAATAATGTACATGACACAGTTAGCCCAGAGCCTGAGGCTTGGAAGAACTCAGAGATGTTTGCAGCTATTTGTTGAGATATCCTGTCCATCTCAAATATTGTGGGCAATGGTATTTCCATTCAGAAACAAGATGTAGTTCTTTTGGGGGTGGTTGTGGTCCAGTGTGAATTCTATGTGGATTACATTTTTTAAATTATTTTTAATTTTTTTTATAGGCTAACTGTGCCTCATCAAAATGCTTGGAACCAGAAATCTTTCAGACTGGAGAATTTTTCCAGTTTTTGAACTATTTGTATAGACCATCAACTATCATAATGTGAAAAATCCTAAATCTGGAATGCTTCCAAAAACCAACACTTTTGAGCTTCATGTTAGTACTTTGAAAATTTTGAATTTGAGAGTAATTCAGATTTCAGACCTTCAAGTGACTGACACTTGACCTGTACTCTTATTACCTTTCAGGACTGAGTCACATAGTCTGAGAAGTTGCCCGGGGCTTGACCAGCACAGACCCGGCCAGGTGGCTGAGGTCCTTTGGACCCCGGTCGCAGAGCTCCCTCTTGGCATGCCCACTGGCAGGCTCTGTGTTTGGCTTTCAGTGCCCCATTGCCTGGCACAGAGCTGGGCATGTAGAAAACCTTCAGGATGTCTCAGTGACCTGGCCACTCTCATGAGCCCTACTGTTTCTTCTGAGCCCCAATGCGGGCACGGAAGCCACTCAGATGAACAAGACATAACCAGACAGGACCTGGAAGCATCTCTCCATTTCTGGCTTCCCTGTGCTCATCCGTAAGGTCTCTCTCCCCTCTTCTAAGTCCCCAGAGCCTTGGAAATGGATGCTTCCTGCTGAGCTCCAGCTGTGGTGCATCCTGGATGGCCACTGCCTTCTGACCCGGAAACATCTGCCCTGTCCCCCAGGAGCGAATGTGCATGTCTACAGCCTGAAATATTGATTCTCAGCCTAGGTAGAAGCACCCCACTCTCCCAAGCTCCTCCCTCTGTCATCCCCCTCATCACAGGGCGCCGGGGCACCTTCTAGAAAGTTCTGCTGCAGACTTTTAATTTGGGCAGGAACTGGGGCTTTGGGAAAAGAGGTGATGGGAGAAAATAAATTCCCCTTCACATAACAATCAGAGGAAGACAGTCCCAAACAATGACCAGACCATCCTCGCGGACAATGATGACAGCCGTTTCGAACTTATCACGCCCTGGGACTATATTAAGGTCCTGAGATTACAGCCAGGTTCATTAGAGAAACATCTGTTGGAAATCAGCACGGAGCAGCATATATGACAGCTAGGAACGCGGTCTTGGGTGGGGGCGGGGAGAGCACGCCGCTGCTGGGGGAGTAGTCCAGGCGACTCAGTTCCTGATGTTTTTGGCTCCCGTGTGCTCACCTTCCCTCCTGCCATAAAATCAAGCCTCTACATTTAAGCAGGGCCAGCAGTGAGCTGCATTTTCAAGACCCAAACGTCAAACACAATAACCTTAGGAAGAAGAGCTCCTGCTAATTAGTGTGCAGTGTGCGCTAAGCACAAAGGTCAAGCCTCCCACGCTTGTCGCATGAACCCTCACAGTGACCTTGTGAAGAACATCTTAAGAGTCATCCTCTCTTATAGCTTTGGAAACCACGGCTCAGAAGGTGCAGCTTCTCACAGGTGTCCAGTGGGCAATGGATGTGGTGACTCTGCCTCACTCTCCGCAGACCGAGTTTCCTGAGAATACAGACTTTCAGTGGCCAAGTCCCTGACATGGCTCCAGGCCAGTCAGGTCTGGGTAACCTGGACTCTGGGTGGACATCTGTCTCGTGTTGAGGCTCATTTCCTCCCCCAGGCCGCTGCACCTGTCCTTTATCAAGACAATGTATGTACAGAGCAGCTGCTACATGCCAAGCACATGTCTGGACACTGGAGACACAGGGAAAGAAACATGGAAATCCAAAGCCGTGTCTCCCGGGAGCTGCTGCTGCAGCTACTCCCTTGTTAGAGTAATTACTGTGTATCCAGCTCGACTCGCCACTATCTTTAGACTAAAGCCTCGTTCTTATTAAGAACAGGGACAATCAGATGGGCTCGCTGTGGTTTTCCATCCCCACATCTTTCTTGAAAGGCTCTGGATTCATTTTTAGGAGGACACGAATGCACAAGGCTCATCAACTATCATGCTCCCCCTCGGTCTAAAAATAGAATATCGGGTCAAAGTGCACACAATCAGGAGGGTCGTAAATAGGGGAGACTTGGACTTCAAAGGCCTGGGTGTTACAATTAGGAGATGCCCTCTTAGTTCAGGAGTTTGAAGGTTAGCACAGATAGATGCAACACCTGCTCTGTGACCTCAGTAGGAGGACAGACTTTGGAACTAGCTCAACAAGTTCAAAGCCAAATCTTCCTATTTCTCATTGGATGAACCTATTGCATGTGTGAGGTTAGGGATAAATGCAATTGCCCCGTGGCCCAAAGTGAGCTCAAGCGCTTCATGGTGTGATAAAGCCAGCTCGTGGACAGAGCTGAAATCTGCCTGCTCCCACCTGCTCCGTGTAACGAGCCCCACTTGACATGTCAGCTGTACTCCACAAGCAGTTCTGATGACTAGCACACGCTGGCTCACTTGAGACCCCTTCTGTGCCCTTTCAGATGGAGAAACTGAGGCAAGGAAAGACAAGGGAATTGAGTCCAAAGTCCAGAGTTAGGACCCAAGCCTGGGTGGATGAGAGTACAGTCTGTTTCACGAGAACATCAACAAAACGGCAGAGGGTGAAGGAGGGAGAAGGCGGGGCCCCTCTAAGGAGCCACACCCCATTCACAGCTGGAGGAATTCCAGCCAGGGCCCCTTATGTCTTCTCCCACCTGAGAGGAATTCGAGACTTTCTACAAGACTTGGGTTCAATATAGAGGGACAAATGTCTTCCTGTGGCCCTGTGTATTGAGGGCCACTTGTCCAAATGGGACAGATGAGAATGGAAGTCGGCACCACTAGTAATTATCCCAAGGCTTTGAGCATAAACCGGGAGCCCGTGGTCTCAACTGTTTACTAAGCACACCTGGCGATACAGTGATATCACCTGACCCAGGTGATAGGCGTTTGGGAGCCAGGCAGCCAGCCAATGGGCAGCGAGGACAGTGAAAAGAGGGCAGGTTAAAAGGCCGCTGTCTGGCTCTGCTCTCTGGCTCCGCTCTCTTCCTCCGCTCCGAGCTGCTTTGCCAGCGTTTAGGTAGCTTCAGAGAGCACCTCACCAGCCGCTGGGAAGGCTGGCTTTTCCTCCGGTGGCTATGTTGTGCTGTCGGTTAATTTCTTTGACGCTAGTTATTGTTTCAACCGAAACTATAAATAAGGAGCAAAGTGAAAATGAGCAAAATGAAAGATGTAAGAAAGCAGAAAGAACTTCAAATAGAAAGAAGATGAAATGGGAAAGGAAAGATGGGGAAATATGGGAAAAGGGGAAGTGAAAAGAGAGGGTGCACGGAGGGAAGGAAGGGGAAATACAAAGGTGGAAGAGGGACTTGAGGAAAAAGCTGAGAGAAAAAGCTGCAAATAGGGTGTCAGGCCAGGAGAGAGAAAGAGGCAGAAAAGAACAAAGGCGTTCCAAACACGCCGACTCCCCAGGATGGAGGCGCCCTCTTGTACCCCAAATGTACTAATAACCTCTTAAAACTTCTCAAAGTCAAAATCGCCTTGAGTTAAAGGCGGGAGAAGGCTTGAGTGCCAGTTCAGGAGGCTAAGAGCCGTGAGAGCCTCTGGGGCCTGCGAGCCCTAGTCTGAAGGGTGAGAGGGGCTGAGCTGTTTAACTGCCCCGGGGCCCACATCTTCAAATCTCATTCCTCAGGGAAGGCTGAAGAGGCTCCGTGGAGCGGGGCGGGTCCTCACAGCCCGATCCTCCCGTGGCTGCTGCCCAGTGTATTCCTCTAGAACTCTTCCCCATCTTACCACAAATGATCCTTGGGGCAGCCGAAAAAAATCAGCCGGATGGAGGCACCTGCGGGTACTCGGCTTTGGCCTAGAAGCCTCTTCTGTCTGATCAGTGTTAAATGTTAGCTTTTACTTTGGAAATGTTCCAGCTGTGGCTGGGAGTTGCATTAGGTAGAAGTTTCACAAGTGGAAAGGAAGCTTTTGGTTCCATTTCGAGACCAAGTAGCACGTATCTTCCCCAGTGTAGACCCTCAGTGTCTCTGCTGCTTTCAAGGGGAACACATGAAAGGATTGGGGTGTGAAGTGAGCCCTGTCACAAGGGGAGTTATGCCAAAGGAAAGTACAGATGGATGAGGAGTGGGCGGAGGGACTCCATAACGCCTCACTCAGTTCTTCTCTGATCTGTCTCAAGCTCTGCTCATCTTTGTAGCTAAATCCTGTAGGAAACATCCCCAAAGAATACTTAACCTGTGATACTTGAGCAGCACAAACTTGAGTCACAACGAACAGTACCTGCCTACAAAGCTTAGGTTAGGTTTCTTTTGAGGGCCACGTTTGCACGAAAGCAGCCATGGCCTGAGCAGGTGTGGGTGGAGCGTGAGCTATGGGCTTCTGTGGAGATGTTCGTGGGAGGCAAGGCCACCGATAACTCCCCTATCCAAAACGAATCTAAAGGAGGCTGCAGCGCTCACGAAAAGTCCGAGGCACAGGAAGCGGCCCCCTCAACATTGGCTTCTGGGTTTATGCGAATCTCTCCGAAAACTCTGGGATAGGACTGAAACCATCTAAGACGAGTTCAGTAACTGGCACCTGAGAAACGGCTATGTAGGTTGAATAGAGCTCAAGGGTCTGCAGATGAAGGAAATCGAAAGTTGATTAGAAACTAGAGCAGCTCCTGAGTTTAGGGTGGCGCTGTGGCTCCGGCTCTTGACGAGCAAAGCACAAGAACTCGTGCAGCGGCTGCCGGTCACAGGTGACTTGACTTAGCGACCACCTGGAACTTGGGCTTCACAACTCCACTAGGTCTTCACAGGACCTGGGATGGTAGAGAGAAAAACCTATTCTGCCACTAATTTCCTCTGAACTCGGGAGTGAGCAGAGTGTACTCTGCATCCTATATTGCTTAAAGACATTGTGTCCGAAGTTCTAGCTTGTCCAGCTATTAATAGGAGTTACTATACGCGTGGTACACGTAACTATGACAACTATGCAATGAAAAAGCCTATAAACACTCACCATTTACGTGAGAAAACACCCAGTTCTCCATCTCCTTTACTGTCCTAACTCAATTCTAAAATTCTGAAAACTTAAACCAGTTAAAAGTTGAGGATGTAGTCGAAGCCGAAGTCTTAAGTGGAAACACCTAATACTCCGGACTTGTATCGTGGCTTGTTCGAAAGGTTCCAGCTGTGGTTGGGAGGAGCCTTCACTAGAACAAGGGTCACAAGTCGGATCTTGATTCCAATCAGAACAAGTAGTGCGTGTTTTCTCTGCTTAATCATTGGTCTTAGGAACCAAGCTGTGCTGCTCCAAGTGGTGACGCTCATATCCTCTTAAACTATCCCAACTGTAATCCTCGAGAGTATTCTATATAAAACTTATCCTCAGGGTACTGCCCAGGCCTACTGGTGCAGGTGTAGGGATGAAGGGTGGCCTTCAGCCTTACCTGGTTTGGGGGGACTGGCCTCTCTAACCGTGAGGAAAGAGTCCAACACAGCACAAATTTCTTTACAGAAGTGGTACAAAGCCAGTCTAAGATGTGTGGACCCCAGACTGGGAAATGGCTGACTATGGGGCGGTGGTCCTGTTCTATGGGGTCCCAGAGCCCACTTACCTTCTCCAGGTGGCTGCCCTTCACTGGGTATCAGATCATTCTCAAGATGTATAATACACTCGGCTGGGGTACGAAACTCTGCCTATTTCTTGGAGTAGTTCGTACACAGAAACTTGGCTGACTGGAGTAATGTTACCTGCCTTACACGCTAACTTCAGTGTAGGCCTGCTTGCTCTTGCTAAAGGCAGTGTACCTATCATTCCTGCCCTGCTGGGGTTCATCCCCTAGTGACCGGGAGGGATGACCCTTGAGTGCTGCCTGGGCTCCGGTAGAGTTGAATTCACCCCCGTATCTTTTCTATACTAAAATCATGCCTTATCTGGAAAGAGAAGGTTTTGGTCTCACTGTCCTTTTGAGGGAAGGACCACTTTTTTTGAAAAGCCACCTAAATTTTTTCTTGTCCTAAGGCCTATTTCTCCTGGGCATATAGGTTGACTTTAATGGCTGGGAAGTGGTAAAATAAAGCTGTCTTAAGGAATGCCTTTCTTGTCTCTTGGCCTCTTGATTTTTTTTCCCCAAATGTTAAACGCCTCTTTGGTGCCCTAATAATGTCCCTGGGAAAGATAACTTCCAACTCTGAGGACATCCCTTCCTAATAAAAAGGACAAACTTCTGTCTGATGTGTCAAAAGTAAGACAAATTCTAAGCCTGACATGGATTGTGGCTATAGACGTATAGAGGGTTTTAGTTTGGACAACGTGGGTGTGTGTGTAAAGCATTCTTCAGGTCTAGGATTCCTCGCTGGAAAGGGGGAGGTCAGTGACCCAGGGGCACTGTTGTATACGGCCCTGGGCCCCTCGGGCCTGATCTAAGTGAGGGTTTTGGCTAGCCTAGAGTCCCTCCACTGCCATTAGTGGGGTACATCAGCCCCTGACGGCCTGGGGGAGGCTGATTAGTCACATTCCTAGTGTCCTGGAACTGAGTGACATCAATGTGACCTTGGAGGTATAAGTAGCTAGAACACAAAGGAAAATAAGGTTAATTACAAAGGGATGAGTTTCTTATTGCTGAAACAATACACAAAACCCCAAATTAAAAGCGAAAAGTTCATTTCAGCTCTATAGGTTTCAGTCCCTGATGACTTGACTCTTAAGGCCAGGGAAGTGTGGCGGAGGGGAATTTTGGGAGAAAGTCTATGGTAGACCAGGCAGGCAGCAAAGCTGCAGACAAGTCTCCTGGGTGGTGCCGCCCGCCCCTAAGGCAGGCCTTCTGATTACCCGAGTTTGGGTCTGAGGTACTTGGACCCATTCTGAGGCCTTGGCCCCAAGATGTGCTGCTCAAGGGCAAAATGGCATGCTTAAGATGTTGATGAACTCTTGTCCTGATACTCCTCAGACTACAAGATCCTGTGAATTTAGGACTGTCCTGAGGTTTCAGACCAGTCGTATGTGTTAACCTACTTCTATACTTTCTATTTCATACGCTTATATTCTTGGGCTTTAAAACTGAAGCTCTATAAGCCTGGCGCTCTTCCCCCAGGAATATTCATCCCCAATGGTCCTGATAACTAGTCACTAGAGACACTCTTGAAGTTTGATACACAGTGGTGGGGTGTGAATCCCCGGTGAATCAAGTGAGCCAAGTTGAATTTCTTGGCTGCCTTGAAATTCTGCAGCTGTTGGCCTCTGGCAGGGTGACCCCAACACTGCACTCCCCACCTCAGCCATTTAGAACAAGGGAGGGCTTTATGTGAGTTGCTCGCTGTCCCTCAGACATTCTGGTGGACACTCGGCTGCCTCCTGCAGAGTGCTCAGTACCCTCCACTATCACATCAGATAACCTCAGCTGACTCCAGTCTCCCTTGATAGCTTCCTAGGGCTGGAACTCTGTACGCTGTGTAAGGCACCGGGAACAACTTGTGGGCTCCAGCGGGTCGTGGTTTTTGACCGCTTTCCACGACCCTCACAAAGAGGCAGATCAGAGGCCGAAGAGCTTTGTGATGCTGTCAGACTTGAAACTTCAAGCTATTGCATGGCTACTTCAGGGAAGGCACCAGGCCTCCACGGCCCAGGTGAAGGGCCCTGGTGGGAAGCTGGGGGGAAAGCCGCCTAGAGGGAATGATCAGGACTCTGTGTCAGTGTCACAGGTGCTGAGACTTTAGCCCAATACAAGTTCTAACAACCATGGGGCAATTCTGGCCTGTTCCAGGGGCTGAAATCTAGTCCTGACTTACACAAAAGCATCTTGGTTCCACGAGGATTTTATCCTTAAGAAAATTGCCTAGGAGCTGGACAGGATGCACAAAACTCCAAGTGCCTGCTCTGTACCAAAGATGAAACTCAGGAGAGAGCAAGGAGTATTCTGGTCTCTACTTAGAATGGGGTTCTGGGATCGCCATTTGTACCTGACTTAGAGTATCATGGGGGGACCGTCTCCATCTTTAGACTTCAGTGACTAGCAAAACTAAAAGCATAAGTTATGACATCTGACTGAGCTATTCTGTCTAGGTGAAGTACCAAAAAGATAATGCCCTAAAGGGTCTGAGACCAATAGCGTCCCGTTTGAGGGTTCATTATTCTGGCATGAAGACTTGAGACACTGCACCCCTCAGTGTAGTCATCTGCCCAGGCATCTAGCACAATGCATGCTGGTGAAGTCGGTGTGAAAAACACAGGAAGCTTGGGCCAGGAAGACACATACCTGACCAGTAGATGAAGAATGTAGAGCTGGAGCATAACTGGAAAAGTAGCTGAGGTTGGGGTAACAGCCAGTGCAAAGGTCCTGAGGCAGAACAGCTTGGAGACTATGGATACTAGTATGAAAACCAAGGGATGTGGCTGGAAATCATGTTCTGAGATGTCCTGGGGGCTGGATACATCGCCCTTGATAGCTTTATCTTCAGTCAAGTGATAGCTGTTGATAAAGTTGGTTCGTTGGGACAGCGGCTCTAGCCATCCAAGTGAGACAAGATAAATCAGTGAGGCAGTGAAAATAGAACAGATGGGGTTGAGCAGCGGCCATAGCCTTGAGATGAAACCTTCATGTGGAGAATGGGTGACTCAATAGGAAGATGAAGGCTGTCTCAGCTCTGTGCCGAGTGTTCGGCACAAGTTGACCAGTGGGAGCTGCTAGCATAGAGAAGGGACGTGAGCGAGCGATGGATCCAGGAGGGTGGGAACTTAACAGCGTCAGCACAAAGCAGTTTCAGAAACGGCGTCGAGAAGAAAATCTGCTTAAAGACGCATTTCGCCATAGCTTACGTGGCTTATGAAGCTCTGCTGCAAGGGATCTGACTGCCCACTGGCCACTAGTGGAAGAGCGGTGGCCTGGCACAGAGGCCAGTGAACTCGGTGCAGTCTGATTTTTTTTTTTTTTGGGGGGGGGTCTGTTTGGAGCCTGGTTGTCTTGACGCTCTGCCCTTCGGACTGGTCGGGTTGTAGCCTTTGGCATTCACCCGGCCTAGGTTGTGTTCTGAAACTCCATTAAAACCCATCTTGTGCCTCAAGGCCACTACTGGCCTCACATCCCCAGGCCTGACCCTGGGTCAGGAGGGCTCTGACCAGCAGTGGGTCCTGAGCGCCGCCACCTTTGTGCCCCTCTGAAGCCTCCAGGGTTCTACCCTGGTAGTTTGTAAATAGCTTATGAAAGCTGTTGTCTTATAGCCCAGTTTCCCTAGTCCTGGTGCCATGTCTCAATACCCAGGAACAAGTCCTGGACCCTAGCATGTGGTTTTAAGATATAGAAGTTGCCAGTTGAATTCCACAGGGCCCAATGGGGTGGCTGTATTAAGAGTTCTGAGTACAGATGTGACCCCATCCTAAAACGATCGGCTTCTACACTACAGCTTCGGGTTATGGTGCAGGACCCTGTTGCCTTTGGGTGTGAGTCACTGCTTGTATTGCAGAAATAACAGCTTTTCCCAAACTTCCTAAGGTGCCTAAGCTAGTTAAGTCTAATTTCAACTGCTCTGGCTGCTGCTAGCCATTCCTGGGAACAGTCCCTGGAAACTCCGTCACTTTGCAATCCAACAAGTATAACACTGGGGTTGACATACCTTTTCTACTATAAACTTCAGCATGAGAGTAGCTGACTAGCATGTCGGTGCCTTTCCCTGGGGGATACGGGAAGCAATGTTTGCCCACTCAGTACAATAACAGCAGGGCGTGCCCCTGTGTGGAAATTCTCTAGACCGTGCTCTTAGGCAGAGGGGTGCCAGGGGAGAGCTCGGTTAATCTGGGCTAGGACTCCCCAGGTCCTTGGTTAGTGGCCCTGAACCTTCAGCTCCTTGCTTCTGTTAAGGGCTCCTCCGGCTGAAAGGAAACAACCGCATTAATTAATCTGATGTCTCGAGTCACTTCACTCCCATTAGAGGTGTGGTGCGTGGCCTCGATGTTGAGGCATCGATTAGACCCAAAGGGAGCATGTGCAGCTGTCTGGATCACCAGGTCATCCAAGAATCCCGTGGGTGAGGATGGAAGCCTGTGCACAGGCTTGGCAGGGGCCGCCTGTGGGCCCCCGTCCACTTGTGCTCTTCATGGGAACTATTCTAACATTCTCGGCATCTGAGGAAGCCTTAGGACTTCCTGGGCATGAGCCAGCCTTGGAGAGGAGTCCCCATCTCAGATCGTGACTCACTTCTGGGAAGATCCTATGGACTCATAACCCCAACCTTTTAGCCAAGAAGTTTCTTTGCACTGCGAGTTCCCAGGAACTTCAAAGAACCTGAAGGCACTTTTAAGTGGGATGGGGAAGGGGCAGAAGCTTGAAGTATGGGAAGGTAGGTATCCTCAAGATAAAGCACAGATAAAACAGATTCCCAAGTGTTCAGAGCATGGAGTCCTGTAGAGCATGGAGACGGCTCACTCTTCCCGAGTTACGTGGGGTCAACTATGCGAGACCGGGTGCTGTGGCTTATTGTCCCCAGGTGCAGAACACAAGTGACCCTCTTGGTTTGGCTTCTGACACGAAGCACAGGACAGGAGCACAGTGCAAGGAAGGGTTCACGAGTCCAGGATGGGGGTGACCTCAGTCGGCCTCGGCTTCTAGGAAAGCTCAGGGGATCCAATGTCTCACTCGAGCAGCAGGGTGAGCCTGGGATGACATCTTCAAGGTCATGTCTGCTGAACTGGAGTTTTCATGTTAGTCCAAATAGGGTCCTTGGTAGGGTCCTCTGAGACTGGATTTTAGGCTGAAGCTAACCTTCAGCCATCATGTCTGGGTTCCTTTAAGGTCCCTGCCTCAAGGTGGTATCCTTGTTCTCAAAAGCAGCTTCTATCTTGTGGAAGGAAGTACGAGACGCTGTCAGGTGTTTAATACCAGACAAACTCCTCCCCATTTTCCTTCCCTACCCACCCTATTAGCTGAACTAGCTCTTAGGGTCCTGGCCTAGTCTAGGGACTCGATGTAGATCCTCAGAAGGTCCTGCTGGAAGGGCCTGACTGGGCTAAGAACCTGATCTCGGAGGTTAAGATTCAGTGGCAGGAACAGGGTCACACTAGCCCTCTGCACAGTGTAAGTTCCTCAAAAGCTCCTCAGGTGTGTGAATGTGCTGACACTCACCTGGATAAATCCGTCCTGGTCTGAGGCTCATTTCAAGCCTCTAATGGCTTTATTGTCAAAAGCAGACAGCCCCAAACACAACCGAGCTGGGATCCCCCTGTGGTACTTGAAATGAGTACTGGGAAGCAAAAATGCAAATCCACGTCTGTAGATGCAGAACCCTCGGATGGGCTCTATGCTGTGCCTCATGGCTGAGCTGTACAAGCTTAGAAGCTGACAGTAGCCCAGGGACGTGGGTGCCAAAGCTGGAATCGAGGTGCCAACCTGTGGTTTTAGGGAGGCCATGTACTGAGGTTACTCAGGTGTACCTCAGCCCCTGCAATGTAGGACTGAACAATCGGATCCCAGTCAACAGGGCTCACTTGGCCCCCAAAGACCTATATCCCTTAACCACTTGGGCTGCTTTGTCTGAGCCTTGAGCAGCAGAGTCCTTGTCCAGCAGCAGAGGCCTTGTCCTTAGAATTGAAAGAGTGACATGCCCTGCTCCACCCACCAAGGTTGTCCTGGGCATGTACGAAGGGGTGGAAAAGTCTTGCAGCCATACTGACTTCTGCATCCATGTGCACCCACCTCTGTGAACCTACCAGATGGGCTTACATACCACCTCCGCTGCTGCATCACTGAACAGGATCCCAGAGATACGGGAGCTCTGAATGCTCAAACTAAATGTGTTCCTAGCAGACTGTGCCTTTCCGAAGCTGCATCTGTCCCTGTCTGGTATGATACCCGAGGTAGATGTAAAAAGTCTACTTAAGATACTGGCTTTACTACTCACGTCATCACCTGCACCTCAGGAAGTGCCAGACCCAGCCTTTTCCGACTGGGCATCCACTTGCTGCTGTGCCTACAGAACAGCTTTAACTCTTAAGTATTGGAAGTAAATAAGATTCCTGTGTTGCAGCTGCTCATGAGAAATTGTCAGGTATGTGCTGCCCCCTATGGGTCAAAACGGGTACTTGCACTATTCTCCTTGCCGAAGATTTGTTAGAGGCTCTGAGACAATGATAAATGAAGTCATATCTTGATACTGTACTGCACAAAACTTTGGAAGGGACCTCCCAGCTAGTTCACGGCTGTCCTTGAATAACACTATCGCTCGCCCCTTTGGCCTTTTGGGAATTTGAGGGGCTGGAGTCTTGCCTGAAAAGAATCAAATGATTTCCCCTAAGCCCCATTGCTTTACATAAAATGGAGAAATTGCTGACTGTAGCAAACGTGCCTTTGCTTCCTGCACCTATGGCAGACATGACTAATCGATCACAGCACTTTGTCGCTGGTGAGCCGTACAATTGTGCAGCCCTCGATGTAGCATGCTCGACAGACGGTAGCAGTCTGTTACAAGTCTTGTTTTAACGAAGGCAGCTTCTGGCAAGCCTCAGTGGTCCTCTCCAGCTAGCTCTTGGTTGGAGCAGTGGCGCTCTATTGGGTCACCCTGGTAACTCATACACATTTTTTCCTTGGAAACTATGATGCAGTGGGAATAAGTACTGCTATATAACTGTCTTGCTACAAGCTCAATGAGGAAAGTAAGACTCTCAAGGCTGCCTTGGACTTCAGGATCTTAGGTTTGGGGTCATCCAAGCTGAAGTTGCTTGTGGGGCCCGTGTCCCCCTACAGCACTGAACAAGGAAAGGCCTGGTCTGCCCCTTAGACATGTATCTAGTCTTGTTCTGTTTAGCCAGTAATATCTTAACCGGGCCACTCAGTCTCTTGGGATTCTTGACAAATGAGCCATAGGCTTTTGGGGGTGGCATTTGAGATGTGTCAACTGCTGACTGCCAGGCAAATAGCTCGTGTTGGGCAGATGGAACACTTGCCCTTCGAGTCTGACTGGCCTCAGTTTCATTCTGCCTTGACCTCCACCCCACATGCCAGTCAGTGCTTACTGGAGAAAGATTCCACGCAAGACATACACGAGAATTTGAGACTGGCGTACAGTGGCCGGAGTCGGATATGACGGTGCAAAAGGTGGTCGGCTCAGTTGAAGGCCTCCAGCTCCATGAGAGTCCATATTGGAAAGCTGAAGGGTTTGTCTGGTGAGCCAGGAGCCACCCAAGGTGAAGACAAAGCCTAGAGTTGCTCCTATGTGATGCATCGCGTCTGCCCACAGGGAACGACACAACAATCTGTTCTGGAGCAAACCTTTAATGGAACAATCAAAAAAAATCCCCTCTCCACTTCCCTCTACCCGCTCTTATATACCCTAACCAACATGGCCGCCACCGATCCAATCATCTTCCTTCTGTCATAAGGTATCACAGCTGTGCGGCAAAGCAGGTTCTGTCACTTAATCCACACCCCTTGGCAATCTGCCCGGCGCCATCTTAGCTGGTGCTACTCCTGACACTGAAACAAGCCTTCTGCACCCCCTTTGTCAATGCTTTATTAACATGTTCTAAACACCCAGAGTGGCCATTCCACTTGAAGCCCTGCAAGGCACTGTCCTTCAGTGATGTGGTCAAGGACATTGTATTGCTTGATGGAGAAGGTCGCAGTATCAGTCTTCAAAGACCTTCACAGGGTCATGAAACAAGACTTTTGGAAAGCTTTCCTTTGCATTGGTGTCCATGTAGAGGATGAGAGGAGAAAAGCTATGTGAAAACTGTAAA
Organism: Petromus typicus; assembly: GCA_004026965.1. Classification (NCBI taxonomy): domain Eukaryota; kingdom Metazoa; phylum Chordata; class Mammalia; order Rodentia; family Petromuridae; genus Petromus; species Petromus typicus. Next base: position 27,526 of record PVIR01005303.1, read on the forward strand.
TGGCATAGCAACTGGGTTCATTGTCATAATCCAAAAAATGCCCCGCCCGGCCCACGGGCCTGTGAGCATGAGGAATGTTGGAGACATGAGTTGGTGATTCAGTGAATAAGTGACTTTACATCAAAAGTGGTATCTATCGCTGGTCTTCAGATGCCAGCAACCTAGCTGGAGTGGGCCACGTCAACCTCCACCTCCCAGTAATGCCGGCCTGAGGTGGAAGCCACAGTACTCGTGGAAGTAAACCTTGGTTCCTTGGCCTCCACAGGCATACCATGGTCTCAGTGTTGTGATTTTCCACAGATGCTTGTGGGGCGACTGGACCATCATGAATCTCTCCATATGCATTCAGAAGCCCTTAAGCATTTCTTGCAGCCCAGTAACGCCATAAAACCCCGGCTCACTGACATGGGCTTTGGTATTTGTACCAATTCAGCCCTTGCCAATGCTGGGAAGACCCTTCCTACCCACTGGGTCACCGACTTCACTGGCCCTGCACTGATGTAGTGCCTTTGCTGTCCTGTACATCCAAATGACCTTGCTCTTCTACAAATGGCACCTTATGGACCTGTAATTCTGTGTAGACTTGAACGTTTCTCAAGGCCTGGGTTAAGTCTTTCAATAAGATTTCCTCTGAAGCCTTCTCTGACTTCTCAGCAACATCGGAGTGGACTGTGGCTGTGAGGAGCACCCCAATTTGGAGTGGGCTAGCTCTGCTCCACCTCGGAGCTGCCCGGATCTGCTGCCAGACCCAGCATCATGGTCGGGCCTGATTTGTCCAACACACAAAATGATAGTCATGGTTATGAAATCGAGTCTGACCCATGTGGAGGACTACTTGAGTTTGCTCCCAGTGAAAGGGAGAAAAGCTGCTCAGAGCCTACAGGAGGGGTGAAGCATGTGAGGCCTTCCAGGGTCCCCTCGATGTATCTGAATCCATGGGTCTAGCACCGAACACTGACACTAATGGAGAATACTAAGTTACTCCAAACTGCTGCTGAGATGGAGCTCCCTTCAGCCAATATGCATGCAGGAGGATTGCCCCGAGTTTGAGCCCAGCGTCAGCTTGAATTAAATGCCATCTTCCCTCTTGCCACAATCGTCCCAAAGTGAATCTTCCACATCTAGAACTATTGAGCCCATCTATCTAGTTGGGTGTTTCTTACATGGATGTGAATTGTCAACCCGAGTAACATTGCTGGGATACATGGAGTCTTCAGTTCTTCAGAGGACACTGTTCTCTGGTGCTCTTGTCCGATTGATACAGGAGAGCAAGGCTTGGCTCTCTTGAAACACGAGCTCTTAAAACGTGTTCTCTAAAATTTAAAAACTTCAGGAACAAGGTTCGTGTAGGAAAGTTTCATTGGTAGAAAGAGCTAAGACAAAGGGGAAGCCCGGAAGTGGGTAACCCAAGGTCATCTCTTTCTAGGGGGTATTTAAGGGCTAAAGGTGGGCTGGGTTCGAAGTACGGGCTTCCAATAAAATTCAAAGAGGTGGAATCTTGACCAAATGGGGTCCAGTGAAAAGTCATACAGGGTCCCTCCCCCATCAGGCTCTTCCAAGTGGGCTGAATTTAAGGCCCTTTATCCCAAGGGGATTTAAATTACATTCCTGGGAGGGGATGCATCTAGATCTTGATTCTCCATTAACTTGATTCAGAATGAGGCCTTAATTGGTCACTGTTTTCTAGGATTTTTTAAAATGTCTTTGACCTTTGGTTATCTCCATGTGTTTTCTCAAAGGACCTGCCCACTATAATACTATGAGGTGGGTAATGAACTTTAGATGTTTTAGAACCCTCAAAGCATACCCCAGCCTAACTCCAGGCCTCCAGTGAACTTCAAAGTGTTGGCGTAATCTATAGAGGGTTTCGTGCCTAGCTGGCTAGCTCCAAGGCAGCATGACGTGGTAAAAGGTTCTAGATTGAGGCAGCTTGGAGTAGCCAGAGTGAGACAAATCCTTCAAACAGCCCATCTACTATAAACTCGGACTGATCGGAACCCGGAATCTGATCCAATAGCCTCCCAAAGCTGACACTAATCCTAGGCCTTTTGGGGGGCAGGGGGAGGCTGCCAGTTCCAGTAGGAACTAGCTCAGGGTCAAAGGCCTCCCCGCTCGTCTTAGGCGAAATGCGCAGCTGGCCCAGTTCTCAACCTATCTAGACACATGTCCGTGACCCTTGGGTAGAGATCTGTCCCCAGCAGTCGGCCACTGCCTCACGTCCTGGTAACACTGGCATCCTCAGGAAAGACTCGCTTGTTACTGTGAGCAAGAGCAGGTACTGCAGTCTGTGTCCTGAGTCATAACTCAGACAAACGATCAGAACATGGACTATAAAAAAAATTGTGGAATATTCCTGTGCCACAAGTATGTGGAAAAGATTAAAAACCCATAAACCCCTGCAAATTAGGACAGATGGTCGGCACAATGGACAGCCCAGTAAATCAGGGCCTTCTCTGACCTGTCAGCCCGTCCTGAGCGCCGGGCTAACCTGGGCCCCTCTCGCCTTGTTCCTCCTTCCTCCTCCCCCACCCCAGCTTCTGAGACCAGCTGGAGAGGAAAAGGATCAGTTCCCCAGGGAGCCCGAGTTTGGGGGAGGTGGAACGTTGTCAGGGCAGCACCCAGGGAGAGGAGGCTTAGCAAACGATGTGCCTTACTTTTCGCTCACCAAACTCAAACGTGCTGCTTAATGCTAAGATTCCAAAAACTGTTCGTTCGTGACTTGGTTTGGCTTTGGACTAAACTGCAGGCCATGAGGTAAAATGCATGGTCCAAACTCAAAACACATAAGTGTTCGCTAGAGAACTAGATAAATCCAAGATAATACAAACTCATAACTTATTGATAGGCAAGAGCAAAAGGCCCATCCTCACACTGGGGTTCCAAAGGGCACAAAGACCTGAAAGTTGGTAGTGTCCCCTGCGAATCTATCGGGAGACCGAAGGGTCTGTGCTGAAATCAGAATGAGGTCCAAGGTAGTGAAGCCTGGAGCGCCTTCATTTCTTCCATAGCATTCGGCCCTAACCTTCCCCAGGTGGGCCTCGAACGCAGATCTATGCGGGCCCGACTTAGCTGGCATTGGCATTATTCAAGTTGACACAACAGATCTTCACACTGGGCTGGTTCTCTATGTCCATCTGGTGACCCGGAGTGGTGTCTGCCTGGTCAATTACACATGACTGCCTGACCTGGACCGGCTTCCAGTGGCTTAGGGGACAGAAGCCTATGAAACGTAACTGGAGACAAAGTGGAAGGGCCCACTTGAGCTCCAGGGGGGCTTCCTCAGAGCCCAGGCCCACTCCTTGAATACAGCACAAAGCAGACTTGGGGTGGAATTCGGCTGTCACAGCAGAACCTGTGGCCATCTGCCCGGCTTTCTGCGGTGGCAGTGAGAAGCCAGCACAGTTCTTCCGCTCATCTCTGGAACAAGGACAGTCTCCTTTTGGATAGCTCGATGTTCCAGCGTAGAATCCCGTCCCAACCTCCCCCCTTCCTGTGGGAAAGGGGCTGCGGGCAGACCCAGAGCCCTCAATGCCTGCCTCGCTGTGATTCCCAAGTCTGGCTCATCCTTTTGAGGGTGCACCTCAACTTCAGCCGGGATGCTGGGGTATTGTCGATAGAGGCTAGGATCCTTATGAGGTTAGAGCATTCCTGTTAGGTAATGGAGAAGACGACTTCAATGATCGGGAGACTGGAGGGTGAGGGGCATCTTGGACCTTAAGAGCATCCTTTGCTTAAAAGTACGCAATGAAAACGGTGGGTAGAAAGAAACTAGTTCTAAACGGTTAAAAGGGCGAGAGGGGTGTTGTAACTGGGGTGCAACTTGCGCATCCAGAGCCCATTTCGTGCCCACTCTGCTGGCACTACATTGAGGCACAAGTGTCAAACTCGCCCCCAAGTCTCAAAGCCGAGGAAGCAGGAACCTGCTACTGCCATCCAGGCTGTCCAGACTTGCTGCTTTCAGGAAGATACAGATGGAGGTAGTCGCTTACCGGGGAACTGAACCTCCCCATGTGACTGCCGGAAACCAGGCTGTTCTGCACTGGACCCACACATGTTCTTAAGTCCTCCCTATAAGGGAGGAATCGGCCTTAAAATGACAGACCTGACTATCCCGAAGGTGGTATTGTAGGGATCCTCTCCTGAGAACTAATACTCGGAAAGAAGCAAACTGATCCAGAAGTCAACTTCTTGGTCTACTCATGCTGATTTGTTACGTCCTGGAGGTTACTGTCAAGCACAGCGCCAGGGACTTACCTTCACTGGTACCGGGGATCCCTACGCTAGTGAGTGAACAGCTGTAGCTGTCTATACAGCTAACGACAGCACTGTGCATGTAATAGAGAGCTATTGGGTGTGGGAGAACTGGAAAGCTGGGTTCTGGAATGGGCCACAGTTACATCAGGAGGGAAAGCTAACTAGCACAGCTGTACCTTGGCTAGTATGCGACAACATCAGACACCCGAGAAAATGACAAACTGGAAATGTGCTCCCTTTAACTGTAGGAACCGAGTTGGTGGTTATGCCCTTAGTATAGGGACTTGACCCGTTAAGGGGAGATTTAAACGGACAAATACAGATCAAAGGCAAGGCTGGAGAAGACAGGTGGTGGGGAAGAGCAAAGGAATAAACAGAACTAAGCTGTCAGCTGTCAGAGCAAGAGAAGGAAGAGAACCAGCCAGCTCAAGGTGCCTGCTGGGTGCTGTGGGCATAGTGCGGAGCGGAGTTGAACCCAGCAAGCCAGCCACAGCTTCACGATGGGTAGTGGGTCACCCCAGCCAGGTGGCCCATTAGCTCCTGCCCCAGCTGGCTTCTGGCGGTGAGGCTGGATCTGTATTTGTGTCCTTGCATCCTTTCTGTGCCTCCTACCGGCTTGAAACCTCCCTGAGCCTTCGCTAATCCGAACTTAACACGAAGGCCCTGAGAGCTGGAGGAAGGCCCAAGACGGCTCCCGGCCCGTCACCCTCCTGCATACCCAGAACTCGCCAGCTGCTGCAGTCATGGGCCTACCATAGTTTCACTGGTGCATCTCCGTGGAAGCCTATGGGATCACTATTAGTCACCAGGCACTGCAGGCTCAGCCTGCCAATCCTTGCCAAGTGAGCGTCCATACTCGGGGAAGAGAGGGCTGCCTGCTACCTCCCTCGTGGGTCTCCATTCTCCTGTGGACTTGGATTCTCTCAAATCCTTTTGAGTTGCAATAACTACATCCCACCATCTCCTTGGACCAGTGTGCTCAGTGTCGGGACACCACAGCTGCTCTTGCCACCCTGTCTTTGAAAGACGACCTCAGAAGTTGAGAAGCCAAGGTTGTGGGTCTAGATCTAGACGTGTTGACTTTCTGGGAAAATGGCATCCAAGGATCTAAAATGTTGAGACTGGAGCTAAGATACTGAATAAGTATAGCACGTAAAAACTGGAGTGAAGTTGGACAGCATGAAATCCTGCTTCAAAATGGAGCCACTTTGGACAGGCATGTATCAGGGTGGAGGCTTTAATCAGTGTTTTAAAATAGACTCCAAATGTATCCTAACACAGGTCTAGAGATCTTAAGTCTTTAACTGTTTTTAGTGGGTCCAAAAAGTGGTCATCCTGTAGCTCTTGAAGTATGAGGATGCTGTGTGCCTTTTTGACCACTAAATCTAGCTTTAAAAACAATGGTAGCATTGTTGCCCTCCCCTACTCTAGGCCAGACTCACTGTTTTCCTCAAGTAGTTCTCACTTGAACTCAACTGCCCGGCATGACCAAAGCTACAAAACGGAAGCTGTCATGAGAGCTCACCTCTAGAAGTCATCAAAGTCCTGCAGAGGGGGCTGCCAGGGCACGGTGGGGCTGCCCTCATGGTGGGCAGAGGCAATGGATCTCTGGTAATGAGCAGCTTCTACCTGAATGGCTCGATGTTCAATTAACTTAATTTGTGTCTTGTGCCTGTTCTATCCAGATCCTTGGCTTCATTGAATGTGTAGTGCCTTGAAATAAGGCCACAGATGGGATGCTAAAATAGAAAATTGTCTAGTTACTCTTCCCCCTGGCTGGCTGCCTTAGGCATAAGCTGAGATGAGTAGTGAGCTGTAATGCTGTAATGACGATCCAAGTAGAAATTGTATAAACTAGGACTTTGGACCAAGATGAATTTGAGGCAACATGGAATCCAGCCACCCTGCTGAATCTTGAGGAAATTCATTTGTGGAGCCATAAGCCAAGGACCCACGCGCACACTAAGACTTTTAGGGGCCAGTCATATACTTCAGTAATATCCTCAATCTGTTCTCAAACTCGCGACAAGTAGTCCAAGTAACAAATTCTTTCCAGTAAGCATCACCAGAGGGTCATGGAAGCTCCTCAGAATCATTCTGGACTAAACCAGTGCTAAGGGAAGGAACAGTTGGCCATGTTGAGGGTGGGAAGCTGATGAGCGCCAAGGTCTGGTGCTGTGCTGCAGCAATGTCTTCCCTGGCTACAGCTTGGTAGACACTGCAGCTCGGAGCTGGCAAGTTCCAACCTTGGTGATATCCTTAGTCATCCATACAATGACAGCCAACACTCCTAGGTTTGGTCCATAATGAACACTAAGATGCTGGTATTAATGATATACTAGCATTTAAGCGACTGGTCTCCCAGGACGTCTATCTTTAACAAGTTCTTGCTGAGAAGTGACAAGGATGTTACAGGGATGACAGAATCACATAGCACGCCGACGTGCTATCAAAAGGCTGAGCTGGGGCCTTATTTTCTGCCTTGGTTTTTTTCATTGGCCGCCTTATAGAAATGTCAGATAGGACTATCGAGGCACTGGCTCTTGGGGCTGCCTTGGCAAAGCCAGTCTCACGGGCAAAGCCATGAACTGAGTCTCAAGTACACACCAGACTTAAGATCTGTGTGTGGGCCTTAAGTTCTCTCATGTGGGCCTCTCGGCTCCTCAGATCTTAACTTTTAGTAGGAATCGTCTGGTAAAAGCCAGACTCCTACATGTGCTACATACATAATGCTGCTTTCTGGTATGAACTCAAGTGATTGGGAAGTCAGGCGCCTAGGCATGGGTGCTGGTTGTGTGAAAGCTTGGACTGGCAGCTTGACCAGGAGATCATCCTCCTGCCTTAGCTTCCAATCTCTCCTCGAGGACACTGGACACTGACAAACACTTAGCTGGACAAGTACCCTGGGAAGCCAACTAGGGGTCTCAGTTCTGTGGGTTGGATGTGTCTCTATGGCAGCTCAGTCCAAACTTTTTTGTCTCCACCTATCAAGTTAGGGGATGGTTCTTCTAAATGTAACTGGATACACAAATATCGTTGGCCCACAGGGACACTTAAGGACAGCTTATCAATAACCAGGTCTGACATTTTGAGTTACTTTGATGGAATCCAGACTGTCTTCACTAGCTCTATCCGCTGACATCTTGAGTCTTAAGTGGAATGAAGAAATTACCATGTACCCACCTCTTGTAGGATATGAATGTTCAGTCTTGTGTGCAGGACACCCATGGTAGTGGTAGGGTAGCAGTTGAGTATACTAAAGGTGTCCTTTTGGATAAGGAGGATGAGCCTCAAGACTGAACTTTTAAGTTCTCACACGGACCATGAGGACAGTGCTACTGCTTAAGTGTCTGCATACTATGCCAAATTTCTGAATCAAACCCTAGGGTCCGTGTCAATGCCTGTCTTGCATTCGCTTAATCAAGGCTGCCGTAGCTGTATGCCACTAAATGTCAGATAGCAATGAGAGTGGTAATCTGTAGAGAACAGGGGAAGAGGATATAACTAGAACTCAGTTAAGTGGTAGCCATGTGAGTCTGACAGCATGAGGCGAAGTACTACCCAGACAGAAAAGCTGAGCTTGGGCCTGACCTAGGCTACTCTGGGTGGCAAAAACAGACCCGAACTGGCACCTCTTCAGTCCATTGGGAGCAAGCAATGTAACGGGTCATTCGCACAGCAGTGGCTTCAATATCCCAGGAGTAATATAGCAAGTTGAGCATGAGCATGTTCGTACAACCTAGAATGAGGAATTAAATGGATGAAGGTCTTGGTATGGTTCTGCCCTGGAGCATCACAGCACGTGTTACTGACACAGGACATCAAGGCCTGGCTCTCCTCTCAAAACATGAGTTCATGTCATTTAAAATTCAGGAATAAACTCCAGGAACGACCAACAGAGGTTCGAGTAGAAAAGTTTTGGTTTTGATAGAGCTAAAAGAAGGGCTACCCACCTTTCTGGGTTCCCTGAAGGTCATCTTTTGAAGGTCATCTTTTTCTAGGGGGTAATTCAAGGGCTAAAGACCACAAGGTGGGTGGGTTCAAAGTAGGGGCTTCCAATAAAATTCAAAGAGGTGGAATCTTGACCAAATGGGGTCCAATGAGAAGTTAAGTGGTACAGGTCCCTCCCCCATCAGGAGGCTCTTCCAGGTGGGCTGAATTTTTGGCCCTTTACCCCAGGGAACTTAAATGACTACATTCCTCAGAGGGGATGGATCTAGACCTTGATTGTCAAACTTATGCAGGAGAATGAGGTCTTAATTGGTCACCGTTTTCTAGGACTTTCTAATGTCTCTGACCTTTGGTAAGTCTCCCTTATGAATTTTCTCCAAAGGCCTGCCCTATGTCTGCCTGCTATATTTCTAACCTATAATATTACTGGGTCTTTATTCTAGGGGTGAAGGTGGATAAGTCCTAGATGGTCTGTAGGCAGGAAAGGTTGGCCCCATCATCCAAATATGCAATGTTCCTGAATGGGATTGTGACAGTAATCCTGAACTTGGGACAGTGTCTACATTCTCATCCTGAACTTCCAAGTCACTGCAAGATTCCTTTTTGCTCACCAGTCCGATTTTTCTATCCGATCTTATTCACTGTGATGCAACATGTTTGGTCTTGCATTGGTCAGTGGAGCAGAAGCCAGCACCTGTACCATGTCCCCACAGCTGAAGGCGAGTGGCTGGTGTGCTGTGAGTCCATGGAGCTCCCTCAAATCTACGTAAGAATGCTGAAGGAGCTCGTGGAGTTAAACTGAAGTCCCAGATTCTCAGACTTGACTCACTGGTGGTGGTGGTTGTACGTTTGGGGTCACAGAAGGAATCGAGGCACTGGGGGGATGAATTGCAAGAGAACTAGCTGGGGGGAGAGCTTCGGAGGGCTAAACCTCAGCCTAAGGATTTAACTTGAGCAGTTCAGTCTGCTTAAGTTCTTGCAGCATCTGAGCCCACTTGTGTGTCCTCTTAGCGCTCACCAAGAGGCCAATTAGCTTCATTCATTCTTCAATCTGATTTCATTTCCCTTGTTTTATACTAAAATGCATTTAAAGACTTAGAGGAGGTAGAAACACATGTAAACAACACAACGCAGAAAAATAGAATGCATAAACAACTTGAGACTCAAACCCAACTATATGGAGAGGGATCAAAACTTGCCAAGGTATCAGCTGACATTGCCATAACACTGCCACTTAGAAAAGACAATTTAAGTTTGCTAGTTCACTAACTTCAGTACTGTTTGTCTTAATGTGTCCATAGTGCAGAATATTGGTGCCGTTGTTGGGTAAAGTCACTTTTGGATGGATGTTAGGTGCAGCAGTAGTGTAGTGAAGGCAATGATAACCCATGACAGCGACAAGTATAGTCAACTGCTTATAACTCCAACCAGTCTGAGTTCTGAACAGAGTCTTGGTCAAGTGCTGGATCACTACTGGAGGGTCTTGCCATTTCCTTAATAGGTGCACTGGTATTCACAGGTGGGTCCTTGTTCTAAGAATATATAAACTCTCCAAGTTAGCAATTCTGGCATTTATGCAGGTATGTAGGATGTGATGTACAGGTAAACTGTCGAGAGGAATAAATATAACAGGACTAGACGTGCCACTGAATCTCATGAGCGGAAGCATCAGTGAGCCATTAGACATGTAGCAACGCCACTTGAGCCATCTTTCCTTGAATGGAAGAAGAGCTCCAATGTTTGCATAGGAAATATTAATAGTTAAGGATAAACACTCAAGCACTGTCACCAATGGGACCAATCTCCTCTGCCAGGCATGCAGCATCTCGTCGACTAATACGGTTAAGTATGTAAGTCCAAAAAGTGGTTTTTTCCACTTAACTGGCAGGTAACAACCATTATCAAAAGTTATGGGTGTTACTGGTTCTGTTAACCTATTGATTCAGCATCACTGACTTGCTTCAGCTGTCTCCATGCTGGAGGAGCAACCCTTCAGTTGTTCGCTGCTTCTCTGGTCCCGACAGGTGTAGATCAGCTACTCCTTCAGCCAACATGTCCAGCAGGGTTTGCTTACTTATGTTTGCTCCTGAGATTTTTCACTGACAGTTTTTAATTGCCTGTAGAAACATAAGGATATCCTTTCCCCCCAAGGGAGAACCATTCCTGGTTTCCACTTTTGTTAAAACATCCTTATAATAAAACAGGCTGCTGCAACTCTTGAACCTTTTGTACACTCCAGTGCCTCTTGCCAGCTAAGCCATGAGTGTTGAAATTTTTAAAAACTTTAAACTTAAAAGTGCATTATGGAGTCTTCTCTAGTGGTCCTTAGTTGGTCAAAAGTATACTTCAATGTGGGCCCAGCACGTTCCTCTATGCAGGGTCCTGAGTCAAGCTAGCCAATAACACTCCTCTAGGGTCATGTGGCTATCTGGGTCCAATCAGCCAGCCCTGGAGAATGAGGTCACAGGGTGCAAGAACATGGCTCCTGGTCAGCGGCTGAGGTCTGGGAAGTCTCATTTGCTGGAGGCTGTGGGTGGTATGCTGAGTGATTAGTATCTAGTATCTTGTAGAAAGGGACTGTGTGGTCTGGAAAAAGCTACTTAAGGCTACTTTGTCGCTCTAGTGTCTAAAGTATGTGGCTTGTGGTTAAGCAGTCCAGTCTTGTAACAGGATATCTGCTGCCCCTGTTCACTCGAGACCAATGGCTGAACCCAGACAAATCCATTTCTAAAAACCTTCTACCCTTAAGTTCCTTCATGAAGCACTAACACGCTTTATATGGACACAGAACCGGAGGTCAGGCTCCCGAGAATAGAGTAAATGACAAGTTTTCCATGTTCATGATATGTGTAGTCAAATAGATGTACAAAAGATTCACCAAGAGCAAATGCAGCCCGTCTCGGTGAATGTTCTGAGCTTTTGGGGAAGGTGGCACAGGATGAGCTGCATCTTGTCACCTCCCCTGCCTTCCGGCCTGTGGGGTCTGTTTATTACTCGGCTATCAGTTTTTGCCTTGCGTCTTGATGCCCTTGTCGAGCACATTCATGAAGGGTTCTTCCTTCATGCAAAACGGTGCCCTTCATTGCATCATGCCAGTAACTTTCTTGACCTGCAGCGGCTTGTCTGACATAAGCATAGGAACTATGTTTTTGAAACTTGAGTTTTCCAGACAGCTTACCAACTTAAGTGTCTCAAAATGTGTTAAAAACTTGCTAGCATGTAGTGCTTCATCCCAAAACTTATAGGGGCTTTCTTCTGATAGGAACTCCAACACTCCTGAACATTCCTACATGTGTATCTCCCCTAACTGTACAGTATGGGATTGGCTGCCATGGCTGGGATTACTGAGGTCCAGAACAGTCCATCCACTAGATGGCGGGCAGATTGCTCTTCAAAAGACTGAATATTGTATCCTGCAAGTAGTGTCCTTTCCATTGAAGCCAAGGGCAAAATGGACCTGAGCACCCACCCCGGGGAATTGGGGTCCTTCAAGGCACCCGGAACTCTATCTGGTCCTGTTTTATTGGCAGGCACTTGAAGACTCAAGACAATTGAAACCAAAGTCTATATCCTCTTTACTGACCTCTAAGACTGTCCTTGCCCATTAGCTAACCTGTTAGTTCAGGGTTTCATTGAATCCTTGTTTAGCTTTTTTAGCTTCAGGGTTGAATATCCTGCAGACTTTCAGGGAAGGAGCTGCCCATCTGTCCTTGCCTATGCGCTAGTAGGTTGGAATTTCTAAATGTTCATCTTGCAGGGAAGCGGTGTAGATGGGCTATACCCAGGGCATTAGGTGAAGTTGGTGGCTTTGGAATGTGGGGCGAGATTTTGCCCCAGATCTTATCTGTGCCCGAATGCATCCCTGTTGGGTATGTCTATCAAACCATTACACCCACAGCCATCCCAGCAAGATTGCACACGTGATGCTGCAGCAGCCTCAGTGGTGGAGCCAAGTGCTTCATAGTACACCACGCCGGTGGCCCCCACCAACTCAGCTTTCAACAGTTCTTTGTGGCACCATCGCCTGTCTCTCAGTGACAAGCCAGGATGCTTTTCAGGCATTTTCCCAGCCGGCTAATCGGATGGCATCAGTGGGAATGTTTACAACTTGCTGCCACTTAGGGAGTGTTATCAGAGCCCTTAATATCGGCCTCCCACCCGAAGCTGATAACAGCAGGACGAGGATGGAAAGCTTCAGCCTTGAGACCAGAAAACAAGATGTCAATCTAATCTGAACCCTCGCCCAGGGGCCCTGCGTAGAGGAGCAGTGTGGCCTGGGAACTGCTTGGGGGATGACGCCTCTGGCGCCACCCAGATGCCTGGCACCTGGTGCTATTGGTCCATTGTGCATTATAGCCATATTATACGCCGTAGTCATCTCCAGGGAAATGAGAGGTTCTTTACCATTTTGCGAATGTGCTCGGCTAAGAATTGAGCTTGGGTACTAATCTTGCTCTCCACTAAGAAATCTCAAATGATTTTCTCAGCTGTCTGTGCCCTCTATAAAATGCAGGATGTCTGAGTGTCACGTGTGTACTCGATCTGAGATATGAGACTGGAGATCATGGTGACCCTCCATCAAATCAAGACTATCCGCCCGGGCTAGGGAGTGTCTGTACGTGAGCAGAAACCTATAAAGAATAGGAAAAGGTACCAAGGCAAGCAATGGAGGCAGAGATGCCTTAAAGGGCTCCAAGGAGCCACCTAACCCTACTTGCCTGTAAGGTCAAACTTTTTCTGGAAAATTCGTCATCAGTCACTTATCACTAGACTACCACCACTGAACCCTGGGTGTTCTCTGCACTATGTGAGAGTTGGGATTTTAATCCCAGGCTGACTCTGCAGGCCTCACAACTAGCCTGCAGCAGTGGTGGCCACCCCTGCCCCAGAAGGCCTCAATACCCTGAGCAAATCGATTGCTTCTGGCTCTAGGACTGTACAATAAGACGGCTGACTTGTGTGTGTGGTTCCAGACCCCAGTCTGACCATAGACTGACAAAAGGGACGGTTTGATGTTGGCAGCTGCCTCCTACATACACGCAAGCCGTCCTTGAGTGGTGGAGGCTCACTCTAGCTGGAGGAGGGAGCTGCTGGTACTGCCAACTGGCCAATAAGAAGTGAGACTATAGTCCAGACTCAGGAGCTGCTCCCACTTGTCTACCTGACTCCTGGGCAGTCTCTGCAAAACAGGCACCTGTTTTGGAACAGCCGGTTGAAAGATTAGTGTGAGTAGAAAGTTCTGGGAGTAGATGGCAGAGCACCCCACTCTTACATCTACCTCTTCTGAATCACGGTAATGTTGAGCCCAAACATGAATTGTTTCTGGCAATAGCATTTTTACTCCTGTTGAACTTCAATAGTTCCATCAAGGATGCTGGAAAAGACTTTACTTAGTAAAGTCAAGCCTGTCCTTAATGTTGTGACACTCAGTTTAACAGACTGGAAAGAAACATCTTGTCAATGTGAATAAGCTGAGCTTTAAAGACACCACCACTATTGACAAGACTTGTCTCTTATCCAAATGACTGATCAAATATTGACCAGAGTGAGTTCTGGTGTTCTCGGATAAAACCCTCTCCCCACGGACGTGCTCCATGAATCATTGCTCCAATGCTCAAACTCCCCAACTACTTTCTCGGCTTCTCTGCACAGACATTCCTCACAGCTCATACCTCCAGGGGTTGATGGAGTTGACTAAAATGTATCGACATTTTTCTTTAGAACTTAGAGCATTAAGCCTACTGGTAACTTCTGCCATCTGAGAAATCCTATTTTAGCCCTTGAAGGAATGTTGGAGAAATGCCGAACACTGATCCACAGGCTGTGCTGGCACTTAAGACCTGGGGTCCTGCATCACTCATGCAAGCAATTCTTACTGCTCTTCCTCTTATTAAACATGGGGAGCTACCAAGCTAAATCCCAAAGGCAATTAGTTGGACAGTATTGGCAGACTCCCATGGTATATGGCCTTGGATACTTGTCGGTCAATTCCGCAGAAAAAAGTGACTGGATTCACTGTGCTCCCGAGTCACCTTTAATGCTTGGTGCCTTGTGCCTCCTGATACGACGTGCCTTCCCGTGAAACTTCTGTAGTAGTCCTCAACATGAGCCCACTCATGAGAATGCTTGGCCATCCCAAATCGAAGGATACATGACAAAATAACTGACCAGAAGTCTTTAAACAAAGTAATGACAAAAGTAGACATGTTGATCATCTCAAAGATTCAATTCTACCGTTAAACACCAGTGGACTGAAGTCAATCCCATAGCTCAGTTATTGTGACAGTTAAGTTTGATGGTGTCATGACTGTTCAATACCAAGAAGCTGGTATAGGGGGAGCCAGAAATCGGCCTTCCTGACTCATTAGCTTTATCTGGCTTTGGAGGTATGCCTCAGGACTTGGAGACAACTCCCGTGCTTGGAAGGCTGACCTGGTGTGGCTCCCAAGTTGGACAGTGAGGAAGGCTCCACTGTGGCCTCCCCACCCCTCCTCGTACTATGTTCTTGTTACTGTCTTTGCAATAAAAACTGGACGACACCATGACGCTCCCTTTTTTGAGCCCTTGCCCTTTTGCTTAGGATGCCTGTGGCTCTTCTGGGTCTCGGGTTTCTGTAGAGACCTTCCCAGTATGAAGAATCATGGGAATCTTGATAAACAGCGTTCAGTCTGAACTGCTTTTGATAACAGCCACTTAAACGCAATTCTCCTGCTCGCCGATGAGCATGGGAGACCTGGTCCCTTGTGGTGATCTTTGTTCTCTAACTTTTCATTGCAGAGGTCTTCTACCTCATCTAGGATGCCTGCTCAGTATCTTTCTGAACCTTCCCTCAAAGTTTGACTCTTCCATCCTGCTACTTGTACCTTTTTGAAGTCTGTATGGGTAGAATTATAACTTTCAAGTGAGGATAACATAGCTACTTTTACCTAATTGCCTTGGTTAAAATTTTCAAGAACTTCATGAATCAGAAGTGAGAATGAAGAACCGGCAGTGAGTACTGTTTTTCCTCCACCATGGTAGAGCTTTTACTGCCTCTATAATATTGTCCGTTAGCCAAGTTGATATTTTTTCTTTGCACAAATGAAAGAACTGTAGCAACAAAACTTCAGTTGTCAAGAAAGGCAAGTCTTATACCCCCGAGGACAGAACAGTAAATTGATCCCAAAGAGGAAATACTCTGAAGCCAGATGAGACAAGATGCCACGAACCCGTGACAGCCACGCCTGTTGGGATTGACAGTTGTCTCAACCACACTGAAGGCCGTATTCTTTCAGTTTGGCTGTACATACTGAGTTTCATTACCCTACCTTAATGTCGGAGTCATGATCTTGGGCTGGGGGTGGAACGTGTGGCTGATTTTTCTACATAGAAAAGCTCTGGAGGCTTGTACTGAGGGTCCAGGGTCTACAATGGCCCGGTGAGGAATTTGATGTGTGTAAAGTGCCTCCGAGGCTCGCCAAGAGGCCAGCGTCTCCTAGCATCCCGTCTTTGTGTACAGGGAACGTAGAAAGCCAAAACTTGCAAAATGATCATGAACGTTTTCTTCCTGCTTCCCAAGGCTTATTCATCTTTTATCCATTGACCCTTTGAGCCTCACAAGAGGTGATTTAATCATGTTTGTTCAACTTATCCCACTTAATGTTCAAATGGGGAAGCAAGAGAAGGGAAAATGTGGTGTGGCGGTATCAGCAATGTGCAGCGGAAAGCCATGGCTTAAACATCTGATTGGAAATCAGACACGCTCCTACTGGAACATACAATGGTTGATATTCACAGGGTTCAAGCCAAGGTGAGACAGGAGTTAGTGCCAGCTTGTAAAAGTGACATGAGCTTAATCGGGCTTCATGTTGTGGCACACACGTGGCCATCACCTGGTGAAGGGTGAATTATAGTCAAAGTCATGACTGCAAAACCCACGTAAGAAGTTGCTGCAAGGCATAGGGCAGTAACTTGCCATTCCTCCTACTCGGTGACCTTGCCTGCCTCAGATCCATCACCTTCAGGGAGGAATCGCTAAACTCTTGTTGAAGCTTTTTGGGAAGGCAGTGACCGCATCCTTTCAGCTCTTGAGGCTGCCACTTTTTCACTGGAGGTGTGAAAGAGTAACAGGCTTGATTTCTTGACCACCTGGACCTCCAGTAGACCACCTGGGTTTGCCATAAAGCAGTCCAGGTCTGAACGAGTCAAGTTGTCACGGGCGTCGGATCTGCTGAGCCAGCTAAGGTGCTTCTGCTTCATCTGTGGACATGTCCTCCATGACTGCTGGATCGACTAGGCTGTAGTTTGACACTGGATTTGAGGCGTGGGTTCATCTTCCAGCCCAGATCCTTCCCAGGGAGGCATGAGGGTGGAGTTACTGGCTGAACAGGTCATGGAGCAGTCAAAGCGAGGTCTGGAGACCAGTGGCACTGGCTGTCAGCCCTACCGGAAGCTCCAGTCTGAGCTACTGCTGAAGCTGCAGGAAGCCTGTTGGGCAAGTAGGCTGTAATGTGCTCTGGCCTCTGTAATGGTTGATGCCCTTCTTGGGCTGAGGAAAAATACAAGAATCTTCTCAGGCCCAGCGTCGGCATCACTTTAATTCTGCCTGCAGCTTTAATTCTGCATTATAAGAAGCCTCTCGTAAGGCAGCGTAATGAGTCAGATGAAAGTATTCCCAGTCTTGTGTCTTACTGCTTTAATCCCACCATATTGGCCAAAGCTGGGAAAGAATCCTATTTAGGTAAGGTGACGTGAGAGGCAGAGCCTGCCACCATGACTAGAAAGCATCTACCACGGTGTGAAAAGGCTCAAAGGTTGAGAGTTCTAATCCCTTAGAAACGCCTGCAGTTGTGAAATGGCAAGGGAGCATGAAAGGCTCAGACTGGTGAGAAGAACTGATGTTCGGTTGGAGAAAAACTCCCCTCTGCTCCTAAGAGAACGAACAAGAGCTCTTGACAGGCTGACGAACAAGAGCTCTTGAGGACAGGCTGATGGCTGGCTGATGCTAGTTCTTGGCAGGGTAGGTTTTACCTACTCACGTATCGGGAAATACTTGGCGGCTGAGCTGCATGTGTCGCAACACTTAAAATATCTAAGTAGGGTTCCTTAACGTGTCGTGATCAATACATATGGTGAAATTCCCGAAGCATGTTCTAAGTTTGCTTCGTAGCCTGGGATACTGTGAAAAATGTAGGTGTCATCAGACCTTTACACATGTGAGCAGAGAGCACGGGGTAACTTTCTTGCCATCTGAGCTCGTGGGCTTGTGGATCCCACAGGCATCGCTCTGCTTCCAGGCCTATAAATGTACTTGTGTGTCTTCCAAGCTGAGTCTTATTTGAACTCTGTACCACTCAAGTGGTGATCAAGTTGTGACTTCTAGAGGATCTGCACCTCACTTCTGAAATATCAGAAAAACTAAACTTCATTTCCTCTTCCCCTTCTTTGGAATTTGTAGACTTTGAGTTAGAACTAGACAAAATGAAAGGGTAAATTTCCAGAGTCGCCAGTGGATTAACATGGATTCCCAAAGGAATCGATGGGCTCTGAACACTGGAGGTAGAGGGCTGGGCATCTTTATGCCCTGGTCTTATAACCTCAGGTAGAAGGGAGATGGATGTACACTGACGAAGCCTACTACAGACTTAAGTATATGCTTCATGGGAGGGGCCTGTCCTCAGGCATGACTTTCATAGACTCTCTAGTTCTCTAAAGAATAAGTTCTAACTACACCCAAAACCAAGAAGACTGAGTCACTTTGTTACAGCAATGAAACCGGGCTTGAGCATGACACTTAGGGCCAAACTGAGATTAACTTGGACTCTTAAAGCACTTCAGCCATAGGCTGGAAGCCTGATTCTTAAAGATTATCTCCTTTTATTATGTGTACTTCTGTAGCATTTACACACAGATAACTGACATGTTTAAGTTACGTGTATGCTTCCTATACTTGAGACCCAAAGGCTTAGAAAAATGAAAAATGAACTTAATACGTTCACAGGGATTTGACCCAATAAGCATTCTTTTACTTGGGTCAGCAGAAAACTATCTTTTGTGGTGTCTTGCCATGCTGTTCTTTATAAGCACCAGTGAAACCCAAAGGACTAGTTATATTGATGAAATATCTGAGCTTCCTTGCAATATCGTGGATATAAAGTAAGGAATTCCCACACTTCACTGTGGGCAGTCTCTTCACTAGTGTTGGCTGAATTTGGGAATCACCCAGAACTTTCTCACATAATCTGCATAGGGATTCTGGGAGGTGGGAGCCCTCATATGTTTCAGCGTAACTGGAGGAACTTAAGGATTTCTCACTGATCTATGTGGCTTATGGCCTATGTGAAATACTTCCATTTAAATGCATTAGGGGGGAGAAAAACCTTTCAAACATTGCTCATCTTCAGATATTTGTAGTAACAAACTTCTCATAATTGAAGGGTCTTCTGAGTCCTTCCGTGCCTTTTTGTAAGTGCTATTGTAAACTTTGGGCCAATTTCCTGACATTTAAAAAGTTCATATGAACAAGTGAAGTTTTTCTACGTTGCTAAGTTTCCTTCATGTGGGTTATTCACAAGGGCTGAAAACTGAATGCACTCAGACATTGCCTCGTTTGTCCAGTAGAAGTCCTAGGACAGGATGGTCTACTAGCTGGGGGCTGATCGTAGTGAGGTGCTTGGGATCAGAACTTGGCCACATCAGATGCTGAAAAATGGGTTCAGCTGTAAATGCTACATAATTAGGGGCACATGTCTAGTCTGAGCTATGATCTCTGTGTGCAGTGGACATGTAGGGTCCTGTATTGATCTAGATACTTCTAGGTAGATGCTAAGATAGGATTAAACATATATGGGAGCCATTGGAGAAAAATGTCAAGGAAAGGAGTAGAGGGGCCAGGAGAGCCTCGGGGTTTGGTGCAGGTTAGAGCAAGGCTGAGAAGGATCCTAAGCTCTAAGGTAGTCTGAAGCTGAAGGCTATGAGGCCATCACTGCCTGGCCGGGAGATGCAAAGTTTGGCACGTGGTACTGGAGAGGCTGTCATAGTGCTTTTAATAGCTTTTATTCCAGGGAGGCCTCAAAAGGTTGCATTTCATTCATGCTGCCTGCGTGAAATGAGGCCGATCCCTCTTCTGTTACCTTCTGACATGAGGCGACCCATCTGAGACAAACTTGGAATGTGTGTAAAATGCTCAGCACTTTATAGTGACAATGTAAGCACTGAGCCAGAACTCATAGCTTTTATTAGCTGCTGTTAACAAATCCTTCATTGGTGAGCTAAGAAAACACAATGGAGCCAATCACTGGTAAAGTCTTTGCTCTTGGATCTGGATCAAGGGCAAAGACAGCCTCAAAAGTCTTAAGTGAGGGTTGCCAATTGCAGGTTAGTGGTCTTACCCAAAAAGTCGCTGTAGCACCTATGTCTATCCTAAATGTGGCCCCATGTGGCTGTCCCTGGCTTGATAGGAAAGACTGAGGGAATTCAAAGTCTGCATCAAGAGCATGTAGCTTGTGTTTATGAAAATACTTTGCTCTTGCCACTTTAACTCTTTAAGTGAAGGGCCCAAAATTCTTACTGTAATTAAGCTGTCTTGAATAAACAGACTAACCTTATGCCTTATTTAGCATTAAGCTTCATGAGTTATAGATCTGGCTAGGTGGATATTAACTAGGTCCAAGGTAAGAATACCTGTCTCTGTTTGAAGATGATTTCAGGAACAGACCGGGTATGGATACAGGAGCACCATGGGAAGAATAGCAAAGCACAGTAATGAGGAAAGCCAATGTCCTCCCTAGGTGCCATCCCTAGGTGCTGACCGCAACAAAAAACGAAACGCAGAAGAAAAGCTTTCTGAAAGTGGCTAGGGTAGTGCCCCTGGCCTCACCCAACAGTGAGGACTTGGATAGGTTTGGAAGAGTTCAGTCTTCTGTCCTTAGTCACTCATTCTGAAGTCAACTCCTCGTGAAATAAGGCAAGGGGCTAGATGGAGGCAGCTCATGCAGGGTGGTCCCCTCCAGCACCGAAAGACAAAGGTAGACAATTTGGAAAGGAAAAACAGACCACACAACATGTCTTAGAGGAAATGAGAAAAAGGATATTACCAGAGACCCCTACAGCAGGTCCTAGGTCTTCTGTGAGCCAATATGACGTCTGAAATGGGAAAATGGGAAATAGACTTGAAACAGTCTTGGGCTGATCTGCAGTGGTAAACTGAGGACTTTAGTGTGTTATAAAAGTATGGGAAGTGAGAAAACTAGGAAGGACTTGGGAACCTTGCTGACAACCAAGCAGGCAGGACTGTAGTGAGGGCACAGCGTATCTTGACTGAAGAGAACAAATTTAAGTTCAGAAAGGAATTTTGATGGAGTCATTTGGTCTTAACTGGGAGTGAATTCTGCCCAAGCCTACTTCCAATGTAACAGCTGTGAATTAAAGAGAAGCAAGAGGCTTGAGCCACTATAGCCTCCTACCGGGCGGAGGTATCTGTTAGCTCTGTGCTCAGTTGGGGCATAAGCTGAAACAATCTTCAAATTGAACAATAGTTCTCCCAAACAATTGGCAGGCCCTAACAAGGTGGATCTGCTTTCAGCCACTGGTCTAAAATTCTTAATAAAAACACTGAGTCTGGCATGGCTGAATTTTTCCAGACCAGATTTACCCAATCCTTGGGCTTTCAGTATCCATAATCCTCCACTGGATAGATGGGTAGGTTTAACACCTTGAAGTAGACACATGAATGTCGAATGTATTCCTGCAAACATGGAGGTTATATCTGTTTGACCAAATGGCCTCACGAAATGTTTCAGGATGATAGGAAGAAAAAGGACTTGAGCGTGGCAGTCAAACAGGTTTCACTGGGATTGTCCTAAGAGTTAGACTGCTGGTATGAGGCCCAAGCAGCCCCATCTCGGATTTGGAGTTTTATAGGATTGAATATTGCAGGATAGAGCTGGAGGAATTGTACTGGTATGGGTGCCTTTCAAGTAGCTTGTGTGCTATTGAGGGGAGTTGAAGGAGCCTGGTATGACCTTCAGGAAAGCAGTTTGTGCTACGAGTAAGAGTCAAAGCTGACCGATAGGTAGGCAACTTACAACCTTGGGCAGACTGAGACTCTAGAAACAAAAGCTACAGGGCATTTATGGATACTTCCTTGGTCTCCAGACCCTGGTCTAATTCCTTTAGTGATCTTGTTGGGTATCTTTTACTACAAAAACTGGCCTATGCAAAAGCCTGTTTTAGAATTAGTGCTCCTTGGGAAGCCTTCCTAAGGTAAAGGAGACGACCTCTTATCCCCTTCCTCCCGTGGGATAGTCTAGGTGTGAGTTCCTCGGCTATCTTTCAAGGAGATAAGTTCCGATCTGTAAACATTGTTAATTGGGAGTCTTATGGTCTAGATCAAAAACCACCTACCTCTCTTCTTAGTATTGATGGAAGATGGATGACTTACTCTCTTCTGAGCCTGTTTTATCTGTGAAATCAGGATAAGTGACTTGCACTTCATGTGGGGTCTGGGGTCCCCCATGTATCCACACTCATATTAACAGCTGCCATCATGTCCTTGTCCTCACGGCTCTGAGACAGATGAGTGCATTCCCAGCCCCATGGACACCTTGGACACTGAGAATGCTGTGGGGTACTGAGAACTGCACTAGAGCTCAATGGTGTATTGTCCATAAAGCCTGCCTAGAGGAGGATAGGGAAAGATGAGAAGTACTTGGTCCCCCCAGAAGTTGGTTGGGTCACTGCTTAAGTGACTGGTATCGCTGCTCTAGGAACTATAGGCCTGAAAGGTGAATTTCAGGATGTACTTCTGCTACCCTACACTGTCATGCACAGCCCATGTGGGCGTGGAAGTAAAGTGGACAGAAGCAAACCTGGACAGGCAAGTGATGGCCAAGGGCTGTCATTATCAGCTGTCCACTGCACACAGCCTTGTGCAAAGATCATAAGTCGGCGGGTTCTATGCACCCAGCACTAGCACACAAGGTCCCAGCACTCCTGCCACACTTTTGACAGGCTGAGGTCGGCTAGACTTCTGTACCCACACTCAATCGTCACACTAGACCTCCAGGTGGCTGACAATGCCATGTGCGTCAGCTCCGAGACTGGCCCCTACCAGGCTTGTGCCTAGCGCAGGAAGGCATGTGTATCTTCCTGACAGCTATCCACAGGACATGCATTCATTTCCAACCTGCTGGTGAGGCACTTTGATAGTGAGTCACAGCTGTGGTGGGGGAGCAATTTCCCAACCTCGGCTGCTGCAGGAGAAATCGAGCCCTTGTTTGTGATCCACCTCCCTCCCTAGGCCCCTGAGGATGAGTTAGACATTCGGGCTGAAGGGTGAAGATGGTGGGCCCTGGGAGCTTCCAGTAGCTGTGTTCAGTCCTCGTTCAGCCCTGTGACCTCACACGAACAATCACTGACCTGCCCTAAATGTCAGTGTCCTGTAAAAGGTGGTTGCAAAGGTCACGAACTCAGCTTGCACTAGGGTTTGCACTGCTGTTGCTGGCATCTCAAGGACAGAGTAATACTTGTGCTTGTTCAAGGAACAAGACAGTGTTAAAGACTGAACCTGGCAAATACAAGTTCTGCAGGGACACTGGGGAAAAGCTGATTTAAACACATTAGGAGCCTCACTGGTGCCTGATTTGCCCTCGACTTGACGCTGTTAATCTTCTATTCAGACTTCCCACCTGCCACCTGTTGGCATGAAAAGCACCCCTCTGCCCTAACTTGCTTCCTTAGTGGAGTCCTGGAGCCAAGAAACCCATAGCATGCTTGAGTGCTGCCTTTAAGACAAATGTGCTTTGAGAACAGACCTCCAAAACTGTTGACCCACGATGGGTTCATACGGTGATGGAATGAGCATTCCTGCTGAAGACTAGGACTGGCCGTAGCTTACAGGAAAGCTTGGATGGAGCAGGGTGTCACCTGTGGAGGGGTGGGCACCCTTGCTTGGAAACTGAGTATGGTCATTAGGCAGAGTGGACTGGGGTTGAGTCTGGCCAGCACACCTGCCTGCCTCATAGGGATGACTCGGATGTACAAAGGGTGGTAGAAGCAACCAATGAATGTTTAGTGAAAGATTGCCGTTAATCCCTTCATGTCCCTTGAAGCACTCGGCCCATCTTTCTTGCCATTTTTGAGGTGAGATCTAATACAGTGAATGCTGCTACCAAATGAAGTAAAAGGCAGGCGTATCAAAACTGCGGGGGGCCCTCATCCACCCCATTCCTTGGATTCAGCACCATGCAACTTCTTGGCTCTTAAGAAAATATGACATAAAAAGTGTTAATGGACTCAGGACACTGAGGAAGCAACAGTGCTGCTAGACACAGGAAGACTTGCAGAGCAGCCTCAGGAAGTGGCAAGGATGATGGGGTACTAGTTTAAAGAGAAGGGAACATTAAGGGAAGCTAAAGGAGACGTCTCTTTGGTAAGAGTTTAAAACATAAGCACTCACAAGTTTGAATCGTATTACTCATTGGCTTTTCTGGTAAGATGTATAAGTATTGAACACAAAAGCCATCCATTTGAGCAGATGTAGGACTAAGCCCATTCAGCTTTTCAAGGATACCTGCCCCTTGACTGAGGTAGACTAGCCAAGCAAAGGTCCGGTTAAACAGATTTCTCCTCCAGTCCTCTCCATGGGCTCAGGACTGCCCAGACACCATCTGCAGTCACCCGATGCTCACTCAGCATTACTCGGCTTCAGGAGACAATGGAGTATCTGAGTTGGAGACACCTGTCCTCATCCTGGTCTTTAGATGGTGAGGAGTAAATACTCAATAAGCCGCCCATCTGATCTGCCAAATCTGGAAGAAATCTTTAACCAAGTAGATCATAGGTGCCTCATAGAGGAAAAGAACCTGAGCTTGAAAGTCTTCAACTTATATCCAACCTGACAGGACTTGACACAACCATGCGTAAGTACTTGAAAAGCTCATCCTATTCAGAGCACTCCTGTCTATCCATTCAGTCTGTTACAGAAAAACTTGACTAGCTGCAGCCAACCAAGCAGTCCTGGGCATTGTCTGGTGGCTTCATCTAGGCTGGAGCATGTTTTGGCTCTTCATGTCTGCACAGTGCACAGACTACTGGCTTCCTAACACCCAGCTCTGATGCGGATCTTTGCCTTCAGGCCTATACACTCCCTTATGTATCCTATTTACTCCATATACCTTGGTGAGCTTTGCACAGTGGCCATTCCGTAGCCAATGAGGTTTTACCATATACCTTAGTGAAAACCTGTGTCTCTTGAGGGAAGGAAGACTCTTCAGAGAAACATGAGTTGCCTGTGGACATCTGGCCCTGATTTAGGAAGTCTTTTGTGAGATGGAGGCCCCGCAAAGAACAATGCCTCTGTCAGAGGCCGCCAGCATTGCAGAGACACTTAACTAAGTACGAACAGCTGTCGCACATCTGCAGGATTCATTTTCGACTGTATACAGTAGATGCTGCTAATGAACTTGAGTCCAGAGACATGCGGTTCCTTGGCTGTAGACAGAAGGGAACTAGGAGGTTGCAAAGTGCAAAGGGGGATTCCAGATAGTGATGAAGCCCCGGGAGCTGCCCTGCCACCTCCCGTGGCCTCAGCTCAGTAAAGAGGCTGTGCTGCATTCTGACAGTGTCTTGGTTGAGCTTGCAAGCAGCTCCTTGTGGAATCCCAGGATTCCAGGAAGGGAATTCGAGGGAAAAGATGAACATTGTGAAACGTTAGAGGTGGAAGGGCCTTATAAAACCACCTGGGCATGAAAGTGTACTCGGCTGGCAGGATCTCTTCCATGCAGTGGAGGGGTACCTATTTTATTTAGGTCTGTT
This sequence comes from Petromus typicus, assembly GCA_004026965.1. NCBI lineage: Eukaryota > Metazoa > Chordata > Mammalia > Rodentia > Petromuridae > Petromus > Petromus typicus. The sequence continues at coordinate 52,525 of PVIR01005303.1, forward strand.
CCTGCCCTATGCATGACCCCAATAACAAAGCTCTTAAGTCTTTGCAAGATCTCAAGTGACGGGGGGGGGGGGGGGGGAGGCTGCCTCAAGGTTGAATTGGGGACGTTAACAGGAACATAGCTGGTGACTGCAGATCCTGCTGCATCTTGCCATCCATGCTATAGCTGTTAGCCTGCTTGAAAATCCATGTAGAAACGACGTCCTCAAAAACATGTTCTAGGGCATTGACATAGGCCAGCTTCTCATGTCTTCTCGGTAATGTCCAGGGAGTAAAACATGAAGAAAATACTAGATATGAACTAGAGGCTGTTCTCAGTGGGTACACAGAGCCTCATTTCTCAAACCAGGTAGTAAAAGGCACCTTAAGCATTTCAACACCTGACCATCCTCTAGATGAACTTCATAGCAATAAACATTTCCCTTTGATGTGAGCGCTGTAGCCTTGTAAGGCTATGTGCTAACGGCAGTGTGACTTCAGTGTCTAATGTAGACCGGGGCTGGATAGGCCAAGAATCCCACCTGACTGCTGAGCCAGCTGGGAGATCATGGCCCGAGGTCAAGTATAAAACAAACTTGATTCAGCGTGAAGGTGGAACAATTCACTTAATCATCTGTGCGTCAATACATTGGGCAAGCACTACTTTTCACAGATAAAATAGGCTTAGAAGTGTCTTGTATGTATAGTTGAGGCCTGAATTCCTTTTTGTCTGTAAACTAAGGGAGCTTTGCTGGAAAAGACAGTGCCCAAGTCCAGCAGGAGTATTTGGGAACTCCGGTGGTATGAATGGCTGATGTGTATCCAGCTAGTTTGAGGCTACTCTCCCTCTGTACCTACTGAAAGAACGTTAAGCTTTTAACCTGCATCACAAATACACTTGTTTCAGTTCTTAACTAGATTAGTGTGATAGCTTCAGATCCATTTGCTGTTACAACTACTGAGTTGAGCAGTCTTGGGCTCATGTCTCAAGCTCTGCAGAGACCTTGCTACAGCCCTTGCTTGCACATACAACTAGCTAGGCTGTCCCTCGTGATGTTTTTTTTTTCCCCTTTGAACTCGAGTCCAGCCATCTATCACCCTGTCGTGGGGGGGTAGTCTCCTGCAGGTGAGGATAGCTACCTTCCTGATGTATCTGATCCATGGTGTCCAGAGCAGATCTTCACTTGGGGAAGGAGGCCGTTGTGTACCCCAGAACTCCTGGGTCAAAGACTCCTTGGTTTTAGGGAAAGATCTCTCCCTATTGTCATGCTTACAAGGCCTCTGCTGTCCAGCTGCTTTGGTTACCACAGTCCTGTCCACTATGCTGGCCACATGACTGTGGGAGCCATCTCTTGTTTTCTGGAAGAATCTTTGCCCTCTGGGGTGATGCCAGGTTCTAGAGATGTCCCTGGGACTCTCCAGTGGCTGGATTTACTTGAACAGGAAATACTTGTTGGGGACCCCTGTAGACCACTTCTTGGGTGACCATGTGTAATCCTGTTGGGATGTTGGTAGAACTTGTGCTTCCCTGTCAAGAATGAGGTGGAGCTAGAATAAACAGAAGCCATGATACTTGAGTATCAGAAAAGCGAACTTGACCTGATAGCGATCCAACTGCTAAGGCTGGTTCACTAGGACCTATCTCCCTCTCTCAGACCACATGTTTTCTGGGGCTGCCTTTCTGGGAATACTTCCGGACTACCATGCTACACTGGTTCATAATACCAGGAACATAAGTCTGTCAGATGTGTCACCAAAGGCAATAGCTCTGCTTGAACCAAAAGAACCTTGTTGTTTTGGCTGAAGTGGGCTCTTCACCTAAGCCAAATGACCAAACTGAAACCTTTAAGCCTGTTGCAATTAAGCAAATTGGGCAAAGCCCCAAACTATTAATCCATTTGGAGGGACACTTCACTGCTTGTTGGCTGTCCTGATGTCTGGGCTGTCTGGTGCTTCTACATTCAGAAACCTGGAACCTCCACACCCAGAAACAATTATCTAAGCCAGCAAGGGGCCAGAACAAAGCTAGTCATGACTGCTCTGTGCCAGGAGACAAATGATACCAGCTCATCTGGCCTTAATGAACCTGAGCACTATGTCCCAGCTCCCCATCGAGGTGATTATCCAGCGTCTGACACTCAAGAGGAGCTGAGTGTCCTTGCCTCTGTCCTTAATGAGAACTGACAGAGGCTCCAGCCTCTGGTGTGGGGCTGGGTAGCTGCCACCTCAAGAGTCTAACCCGGGAGGACAAAATCGTCTTCGGCCGGGGAAGGAAGTGGGGGGGGGGGGATCCTGATCCCAGAGAAAAGGGGGCATGTGTCTGCATCACTGCAGAAAGGATTAAAGTCAAATGCCAAAGCGATGAGACCTGGGAAAAACAAAGATCGAAAAGCATCGCCCTGAGTATGATCCAAAAAGACAGGCCTCAGATTCCCCACCTGCTCCCTGTCCCCACGGGATCATTGATGGGTGGTTGCGGGTGTCCTTCGCCAGCCTGGCACCTGGGATACTGTGAGCAGTATCTGTCCCGTCCTCTTCCTCCACCCTCCAGTATATGCTGTGCAACTGGGGAGAAGGACCTACTTTCTCTGTGGAACCCTCCATCTGCAACCTGACTCAAGTAGGTTTGCTCTCTGCGGCTGAAGTCTTTATCTGCAGACTTCTTTTCCCTAAGCTTAGGAAAGAGAAGGTCTTGTCTGTCTTCACTCAGACATGGTAAACCATATCTGAAGCATGACATACATGAAGTGCCCTGACTGGATGTTGGTCTCTTTTAGGCCTCTCACTGTGGACTTGGGACTCTCTTGGCCCCTTCAGGTCCCCTGCTTCCCCCCAAGAGACGGGAAAAGGTTGAAGGGCACCCTGTTACTTCCACATCTTGGTTTCCCAGTGCTGACTGGAGGCTGAGACTTCTTACTGACTTGGGCTCCTCATTGAGACAAATTTCTGTCTAGAACAGCAAATAACGGCCGCATCTTGAGGTAGAGGAGATCCTAGTGTCCTGTGCCCCTTACCTCATTCTGTAGTAGGGTCTAATAGGGTCTAAGTCAATGTTTATCCAGAGGCTCAAGAACAGGAGTGTTGAGTGCTGATTTCTCGTCTCAGGGACTTCACCCCCCCCCAACCATTCTGGGCTGTTGCAGTGGATGGGTGGGTGGAGTACTGAGAAGAGTTCTTGGTCCTTTGGCAAATTCAGTGTGGTTTGCCTTGTCTCCTACCTTGACTATTAAAGGTAGTGGGGCCTCTGCACAAAGGTGGTCGTCATGGTCTCTCCAGTGGCTGGGCACGAATTGTGTCATCTGTCTCCCCAAGAAGGAAGTTGAATCCCCGAGCTGCTTTAGGTCTTTGCCCCTTTCCAACCGGTAATCAATGAGGGACAATGTTCCAACATGAAGGTTTCAAATGGAAGTGATCACATGCTACTTAGTTCCATGCCTAACTTTTAGTGCAGCAGTACCATTAAAATGGCTTTCCCTGAACTTCCCAGTGCAGTTTGGTAACTTTGCACTAACAAGACGGATGTGAGTTTATACGCTTTTAGCATATCCAGAGTCTCAATGGACCACTATGTTCAGGGATACCATTGATGTCATCAGCCTGGACTTGCCCAGAGTCGGGTGGGTGTGCACTGCACACACAAACCACAGGCAGCCAGCCTCTTGCATGGACTATGTACTCTGCATAAGAGAACCGTGCAGGAGGAGGTCCTGAATTAAAATCTATATAGAAACTGGGTGTCAAGTTGCCCTGGAGATCAAAGCTCCTTGCACCTCCTCTCTGAAGGCACTGGAGGAGGGGGGGAAGATGCCTACACTGCTTGGATCATCTTCCCAGGTAGGGCATGCAGCTCTACAAGTTGATCTTGCCTAGGAAAGCAAGCCCAAGGAAAGCTCCAAATCCTCCAGACCTAACCCCTTGATAGCATAAGTATTCAAGGATGAGCTCAATAGTCTCCATTCCTGTGAACTGGATAATCAAGAACCCTGTGGCTCACAGCCATGACCACTCAAATTCCCAGGAACTGATGGAGCTCCTCCCTTAGCAAGAGTATTGAGTGTGTACGTTCCAGGAGATGCATCTGGCTGCCTTCTAGCTGCTCTTGTTCCGTATTGTGGTTCTTCAACCAGGTCTTTTATCACTGCTAGACTGAGACCAAACCCTGAATGGGATTCCCATGTGGCATTGCAATTTGGGAGCTGGGTCTCCCTGAAGAGATCCCTCAATACTTCTAATATTGAATATGGTATTGTGGCTTTGCTACCATTTATAGCTCTGCAGAGTGATAGTTCAATGGGCAGCATAATCTGGGGCTCTTCAGTTTGTGTCCATCAGTTCTGAAGAGAGCATATCGAAGGGTCCAAGGTGGTGGTGTGTGCAGGTTAGATGACTCAGTTTACTCTGTACAGAAATGGTCCCTAGTACTTCTCGAGGACTCCTTGGGCTTCTGGCTAGGTTGTTGGCCACCTCTATCCATCTTCTGAAAGCTTTGTAAATCCCTCTGAGTAGTCATTTGGGGATGTGCATAGAACAGGCAAAAACCCATCAGATATTTCTCTCGGCCTCTAGATCCAAGGTAGTTCGAGTTAAGCCATAGTTGACTAACAGGTAATTCCTTGGGAACATTCCCACTTGCCTTAAGTTCCAGTGCAAGAGTGGAACCAACTCCTTGCCTGTGTCTAATGCTACTTTTCCATGGGCTGCACCAGACCTCCAGGTAATAGAGCTCCAGCCATGTTTCCTAGGAAAAGTGTCAGGTGACCACCAGGTATTACCTGGCACAGTGGGAAGGACTCGAGTAAATCTCAACATGAAGGTTTACAGATGGAAGTGATCACGTGCTGCTTAGTTCTATGGCTAACTTTCAGTGCAGCAGTACCATTAAAATGGCTTTCCCTGAACTTCCCAGTGCAGTTTGGTAACTTTGTGTGCTTTATGCTTGGAACCCAAGCAGGGTTTAGTAAACTAAGAATACCATACACTCTGGCTTCCTTAATTTCTGACTGCGGCTTAGGTAATCACAATCTAGTTTGTGTGGGATGGAAGTAGGTGCACCTTCTGCAAAACACAGCAGCTGTGGTTTTCCAGTGTGTCCCATGGCAGTTGACTGGCGCTTGGAGATCTGGAATATGCACAGAATTGCCAAAACCTTTGTAGTACTCCATTGTACCAGGAAATAGGGTTCAGAGCATCTGGCCTCCGAGAGCCCCTTCTAGTGAAGGGGAAAGAGCCAGCATCTAGATGGTTCACCTGATGGAAGAATTAGGCAGACAGAAGGCAAGAGTTGTGTACGTAGCAGAAGACTTGGTTCACCCGATGTCTCGGTTAGACAACCACAGAAGTGAACACGAAGCCCTCAGGTCCTTGACCACTCGTCATCCGGAGCCACGTAAGGAAGTGGAAGGAACCTAAGAGACATGTCTTCAAGTAAACTAAGCCTGCCACTGGGGACTGACTGTTCAGAGCTCCCTCCAGCAAGTCGAAGTGGCCAGAATGAGAGGCACAAGGGGCTCAACTGCCAGTGTAATCGCAGCTGGCAAAAGTCTAAAGTTCATTTCTCCCTTGTGCTCTCATCAAGCTACTTTCTCAAACCTGCCAGTTTTTGAAGATGCTTAACTTCAGGGATATGCAAATTATAATACAATGATATATCATTCTTTGGATGACGATATTGAAAAATGCAATTGTTCATGATTCGTTGAAACTGAAACCTTTATACATTATTCAGAATGTAAAAATTCTGTAGCTTCTCTGAAAAACTTTCCACTTTTGTAAGAATTTATCATTTACTTAGGTATGCTTGTCTCTAGGTTTACTCTGAAATCAAATCCTACCTCCCCAGCTCTAAATGTGTAGGGGTCTCCTGGGCCAGAAGTGTATATTCAGTCCCAAGAGCAAGTCATATGCTGCCCTTGCAGTGACTGCTACTCTACTTCATGATGTTTGTGGCTCCTAATTAAATGATTAAAAGTCTGTTGTCTCTGGACTGGAGCTGCAGAAACGGAGGAGGGCTGAGTTGCCACAGACAGGGAGTTGGACATCTACAGGCTTGGTCTCGTGACTCCAGAAAATAGCTGATCTCAGTGGCTTTGTCCAAAACCAAAAGCACTTGTCTGTGATTCCGAAGTGCAGCAGGATAGGAAGGTAGACGGCCACACTACATACCCCCGCTCTGCACTGTAAAACATGAATCACTATGGCTAATAGCTCAGCATAGGGTAAAAGACTAGAAGACTATAAAAATGTCACTAATGCAGAAAGCTGGACCAGGCCGTGGCAGGCACTGAGGGTCTGTGGTCTAATGCTAGTCATGTCAGGGACCAGGGAATTCCCCGAGCTCTCCGCAGCCACAGAGCTAGGGGTCCCACTCCGTACTGTGAGGGTGTCTACTGGTCAACCATGGAGGCCAGACTGGTAGAGAAATTTCAATGACTATTTCTACTTCTCCAGTGGATGGTGTTTTAGGCAACTTTGGTAGGTCTGTGTCTCAAAGCTCCATCTAGAACTTTCAAGCGAACAAAGTGGTGACCTTTGGCATCTTTCACATGGACTGGGACATGGGGGGGGGGAGACAAATCTACCTGCTTGCACTGAGGTAACATGGAGTTCAACACCCATTTGAGGCTGACCTACTTAGTGATAAAAGACCTGGTTTAAGAACCACCACATAGTGCAGTTGAACCTGACAAAATCGTGTTCTAGATCCTGAAGTGAAATAGTTGTCGTGGGGTTCCTCACACCAGGTTCTTGCTTGTTTTCCTGCAATTGGCTTTTGTGTGTGTCTATCCTGACTTCTGAGGAGGTGCTTGGATTGTGCTGTACATGCAAGTCACAGCTCTTGAAGTAGCTTAATCCAGATTAGCTGTGCCCATAGCCGTCAGCACTGCCAAACTGGCTGAGTTTGGAAGACTTGGGAGACTTGTGCCAATTTCTTTCCTATCTCTATCTTCTAGACCAGAAGTGACCCTGCAACTGATGTCCAACTCAACAGAAAAGGAACATAAACAGCCCGGGGTAAAAGAGCTGCTTGTAAACTCCAGTTACTGGCTAGTGTCTCCATTATAATCTGCCCTACTAACACGATGCCTACTTCTAGGAGTGAGAACTTGTTCTCTAAGTGCCCCCTGGTTGGAGACTTCAAGTTCTACTGGGTTTGAAAACTATTCCACACCAGGTCATAGGATGGTGCACTTGTGTAGCTTTTATAACTGTCCTAAGTCTGCATAGGATTTAAGAAAGTGTATGGCCTGAAAATACAAAATGCCAATGTGCCACATTAAAGGCATTTAAGTATGTTTAATGAGAGATCAAAGTGACTTCAGGAAAGCTATGTCCCCAGTAGCAGTGTGTACTCCAGTCTGTGCTTCTAACCTTCATCTTGGAGGAAATGTCCTCATCCACCTGAGGTGTTGCTGGGCTCGTTCTGTACAAGGGACTCTGGTCTTTAGCTGGCGGAGACTCTAGATTTTTCCCCCAGATGCTTCCATCCAAGATGGCAAAGATCCCATCAGCCCCATGGAGCCCCCAGACCTGTAACTTCCCTGGGGTCCTCGTTGTTAATGGGCTGCATCCTAGATGAACTTGTCCCAACATCTTGTACTGTGTGGATCCAACAAAACGTGCAGAGAAAAGGCTGTGTCTGATTCTGATGGGATCTCAGTCACTCTCAAGCATGCCTTTTAGGCAGAGTGGGAAGGACCTTTGAAGACCTGTACTAACCCAGCTCGTGCCACCTCCCTCAGAATTTGGGCATTATCTGCAGGTGACTCGTGAAGTCGCTGGCTTCACCTGACCAGGTTCTAGTACCAAGACCTTGGCAAGAACCCACTGTGTGGGTAGCTGACGGTACTGTGTGGAGGCACATGGCAGGGGTGTCACTGTCAGGGAGGCAAGGCTGATCTCAACTGAGGTGAACATCTCCCCACTGGGAAGGACCTCTTACCCTTCATAACTAAGCTGTGGGGTGAACATAGAATTCCTTAAATGACTTAGCTAACCAACAAAAATCTTTCAGATTAACACTTGCCAAGTGTGAGATGCGAACATCTCTAAACACTGAGTGTATGTAGCCGCCCTGAAGACTTCTCCATCTCCAACTGGAATGCCATGGTAGACTGATTCTCGTGATCACTTCAGTAGAGTTTTTAACTTTCCCAAGTCCCTCAAGCTCTTATTGCTGAGTCTTCCTTGTGAGTCTCACTTTAGGGCACAGTGTTGCCTGTGTTCTTTGGACTCTGCTTTAAACTCATACTTAGGCCCTCTAAATTGTATGGGCCTCTTTCAGGGGAGGTGATATTTTAAAGACGAAATACTGGGAGGGTTCACTGCTTTGAATAAACTACGAAGCCTATGGGACTGTGGCCCTCATAATTCAGACACCACCTGGATGGATAGATCGGGAGTAAGGACTTGTCAGTTTTCTCTGCTAGGTACTTGTTGTTTCTAGGGAAGCTTAGCTGCTGTGACCAGATGGAGTAAAGATGCCTCACTAGGATATAACTTGAGTTCCTGCCCAATGGTGTTCCTGAAAGGTCACAGATTTGAAGATGGAAGTCTAGGAAGAGATCACTTATGGTGCATGCACCCAACGACTGATTCTCATATCCACCTGGAAAGCTGTTGGTCTCCTGTAGCCAGGGCTGGACTGGAATTTTCCTTTTCTTTCCCTCCCTAGTTTTCAAATCGTGCCCATTCTTGAAACAAGCACTCCTACAGGAAGAGTCAAAGTTTTGAGCTCAACAGATCTCCAAAGGAACTTGAGCTTGCCTGCAAGTGTTTTTGCGACAATGACACATGGTGTGACTTTGCTGCTCTTAGCCATCAGATGCGTCTGGTAGTCCCTTGAGTGACTTTAGCACAGTGATGTGGCTGCTGCCGTCTTGCTATCTGCTTCCTCCTTCCCACATGTGCTCACATAGAGATGCATTGTGGCATGAGCTGCTGTGGAGCCTGGGCCTGGGCCAGACCTCTCCTTGAATGTGACTGTAGACTCTTGGAGACTTTAAATGTCAATCAGGTATGAAATGTGAGCCTCCTGTACTTGTGTACCATTCAGCTCTTAACAGGGAGACGCTGCTCCTTGAGCAATGTCTTGAGGTAAACCAGAATCTCATTAGCATGAACTGTCCTGTCCTTTAGGTACACACAAGTATGACTTCAGACAGTTGATCTCTTCCCTTGCGATGGGACAGGATGGACTCCCTTTAGGGTAATTTTAAGTGGAGAGTATAGTTTGTCTGGTAAAGCTAGGATTTTCTGACTTGAAAGCAAACCTTTCTTCAGGTTTTGTCAGTCACCTCTGAACCTTTAACTCATGGCTTCTCATTCCAGTTCATTTCCATGTAGCTTGGAGACTAAGGGGCTAACAGTGAGCTTTTTCAAGCTAGTCAAACCTGTACCATATTTATAAAGATCACGACTTGTGATTCTTAGTGTAGTTCTTTGAAGTAGAAACAATGAATCCTCTACTTGTTCTCTCAATTTGTTAACTCTTTACTATACTAGAAAATGGAGCTGCATTCTCCATGTTGAAGGGGGAGCGGAGCTGTACTTGAGCCTCAGTCTTGTGTGCAGAGGCCAAAATGCATCTTCCCCAGATGCGGACGTTGGTGTCTGAGGTGGTTTCCGAGTCTGTGGGCCCATCTCGTACCCACTTGAGGCATGTCTTCCCTGAACTGACTGGGCACCTGGCTGGGACCTGAATGTGAGAACTTTCCCTGGACGGGGGCAACACTCCCATCTCTGCACTTTCTTGGGCCTCCATTTGAGTGTCGCCTTCCCTGGATACTTCACTGACTTTGGAAGTCTGTGTCCAGATTCTGAGAGTCTCATAATGGAGCAGACGCTCTGCTGGTGGCAGCACTGACCTTTACCTGGTTTCCGCGTCTGCTGAATGAGATCTGATTCCCCTCATTGTGTAATGGGTCCAGTGCTAAGTGTTGATGGAAATCCTTTGCCTTTCCTGGCCTTTGTATTAATGGAGACCCATTCTCATGGATTCAAGACACTCATGGAAACTTTGCTTTCTGCTCATTTGAACATGTGTAAAGAGCTTTCCCACTTCTATGGAGACATGTTTGTGAAGGCAAAGTGTGGAATAATTAGGTGATAAATTCACCTCTCCTTCAATTACCATAATCAAGTCAGGACCATAAAAATTTCAGTGGCGTTTGTGCAAAATTGAGGTGTGGCACTGTCTTCCTGATTTGGAAAGTCTCTTTGCTTTAAACTTTCCTAAATGTACAACACTAAATCAAAAAGTACAGAACTAACCAGAAAAGCAGCTCTACTCAAGCAAGACCATGTTCAAAAACCATGAATTTGTCTTGTTTCTGGAGCTTCCAACCACTTTCCTACACCATTTTGGTAATGGTTATTGGGCTTCAATCCTATGTACATATGCATGTCTTCCAATTTCTGACCATACTTGTAATGCCTGACTATGTACAGTGGGCTCACTGTACATGGTCTATTCTACACATCTATTCTTCCCAATTTCATGAAATTAGAGAATTTGGGGTAGCCTGTATAAGACCCCCTGGAATCTTCATTGGTTCCTTTTGATTAAATTCTGACTGAACCACCAGGAAAGAGTCCCATGGTCTAGAGGCGTGGGTCAGAATGGCCCACCGTGGGGCTGCTGAGATTACTGCTTGGTGAAACTGAAGATCTTTCCACTATAAAGGTTCCTCTCCTGGGTATGTACTTTGGTGAAAATGTTCGAGATTGCTGAATTGAGGATACGTAACCTGGCAAAATCACTGACTTCCTTTTATCAGAATAACATGCAAGGAGTTAAACTTCAATTCTGGATGCAATTGCCCAATCTAACATGTTCTCAAAAGGTAGGGGTTTCCTACCCTTTCTGTTCTGCTTCTATAAAGGATGACCCACACGCTGCAGATTTGTATGTTCTGTTTTACAACCTCTATAAAGTGATTTCTTGGGAAAGACAGGCATTTCTAATCATCTGAATTTGGGTTTGGCACCTGTCTTTTCTACTCATTATTTTCCCTACAATCGGGAAAGGCTCACTGTACATGCCGAGGACATGACACCACCGTCACGTCATACCACAGCATGGAGTGAGTTCATTACTAGGTGTAAACTTGCCCCTGAAATCAAGGGAGTCCTTTTGTTGGCATTTTCCTTCAAATTTTGGACACATGTGACTTCTAATCCTGGAAGCATGATATACTGGCTCCTCTTAGGATGAGGAAGCAGTGCACAAACCGAAGGCTCACTGTCTAAACGGCTGTCCTGACCATCAGATTTCTGATGCCGTTCCTACTGTGATTCCTTAAACTCTCCTCCAAGTGGTGTCCACCATCTTTGCCCACTCACAAGCGGTGTCTATCCAAGCCTGGATCTGAGTATAGCGAGTGTTCATGAAGGTCTGTGACAGAGCCAGGGGTAATGTATTCCAGAAGGATCTGGTTTTGTCACATCTTATCAAGTCAGTAGATGCTGAAACCTTGGCAGATCAGCTACTTTATGGAACTTTCGTATCCCCCCACCTCCTGGACATTCTGTGCCCCTATGTTCAAAATGCTGGAAATACATGGGCAAGACATGAGTTCTAATAGTTGAGGTGTAGATACTAAGTACTTCTACCATGTTCCAGGAAGATAGGACATAAAGGTCTAGATGGGTCTACTCTACACATCTATTCTTCCCAATTTCATGAGATTTAGAGAATTTGGGGTAGCCTGTGTAATCTTCATTGGTTCCTTTTCGATTAAATTCTGACCCACCAGGAAAGAGTCCACTGTCTAGAGGCATGGGTCAGAATGGCCCCCCTCAGGGCTGCTGAGATTACTGCTTGGTGAAACTGAAGATCTTTCCACTGTAAAGGTTCCTCTGTGGGTATATGCTTTGGTGAAAATGTTCGAGATTGCTGAATTGAGGATACGTAACCTGGTATTGTAGTGGAAAAGTCTTTCTCCTTGCTCCTATCAGCAACAAATGTCTGTTGTCCTCTATAATTTCTCATTGTAGGGTGAGATTCGGGTCAAGCCAGCAAATACGAAGAGTGACTTGTAATCACTGAGGGCAGGAATCTTGGAAAATGATTAGTCTCTTACCCTAAAAGCTCCATAGAAGAAACTGGGATTTGGTTCACTTAGATCTCCTAAGGTTTCCCCACCTCAATCAAGCTGCATCAGTAGTGCTTGATCTTCTCTAGACCCTAATAGCCCTACAGGACCAATGAGTACAGCAGAATGATCCTGAGCCTCATAAACTGATCATTAAGGGACTATCTAAATCCAACCCAAATGTCTCGGGCTTGACTCAAAAGGTTTGCATTTGAAAGCTGTGAGCTTATCTCCCTGGCACAATGACTCACCTGGCATTTGTCCTCATAGGGCCAGGTTTTTAAGTGGGGAAAACAACTTTCCTTCTGGCTGTAAGTTTTATCTTGGTAAGACATGAACCTTAGGAACACAAGTTGGACCTTCTGAAGCTATCCCGTGCATGCATCGGACAACAGCCTGCCACACCGTCCATATCTTTTGGGCTTCTGACTTTCCGGGCTGTTGGGCTCTTGAACTTGCTCTTCAAAAAGAAATTTGGATAGAACTGGGACTACCTCTGACTTTAGTGAGTCTCTTCATTGTCTTGCATAATCTCCTTGCTGCCCTTGAGGTCCTTCAGATACAAGCTTTTTTGTGAGCCCAAGTCTTACGTGCACCCAAATGACTAGGAGAGTACCATTCAGGTCAGAAAGTAAACAAGCTCATGAGACCACCAGAATTGTCCTTTCCTGGGGAATTCCTAACTGGACAGGAGAAAGCCTGGGAGTACCTAACAACCCAGTCTCCCTCTTCTCTTCCGGTTCTGCGCGGTCAGATAGCCTTGAGATTTTTCCTGTTTGAATACTCGGTTGCCAAAAGGGTTTGTTACCTACAGTTCTGCGCAGCAAAAGCTCCTCCACTACTTCTTGGCCCCTGAGAAGGGGACATTGCGAAACATTTGGGTTGAGAGCGAGAACACTTCAGGTGGAAACCCTCTATTTTTGTTCTGGAAAAATCAGTTTGCTTCTCTGCCTCTTCCCTCTTTTCTTGGGGTTCTTCAGCCTCCATGGAGGAGCTTTGGGATGTCACAGGACAAGACAGGAAGAGCTTCTCTAGGCGAAGCAGAGCTGTGTGCCATGCATGTTGTCTTGATTTCTGCTTGGCTTCCTCGTGTGAAACCTGTGAGCACGGATCACTTGCCTCCGAATCCTCTTGCTCTATGCTTGACTCACGACTACCTTATTGGAAAGGGAAGTTGCTGTCACTCCATATTGATGCTGCTTGGAAGGGCAGGCAGTGCCCACCTGGGACTCCAGTCAGTGAAAACTAAGCACTGTGCGGAGGAAGACAAAGCCACGTGCAAAGGTGGTTCATTGGCCCCCCTGACAATTTCCAAACCTAAACTCTTACAGTCTCCAGATGAGCAATGATGTCGACTGTAGACATTCTTGGGGAGGGCAGGACTATAACCTGCATCTCTTGGTAGTGCTGGGTGCTGTTGTAGGGTTTCTCTCCTTGATACTGACTTTGAAGAATCTGCTGTAGTTCAGTAGCCTGCTGGTTGCAGTTTGCTTCCATCACAGAGGAAGATACTCGTCATTGCCACGGGGTTCCTTGTCAGATGGAACATAATCACATCTTCACATCTCAACGTTTATAAAGTGACCATCCTTAGTATGTTCTTGGTGTCGACGAAGACTTCTCATTGGTGCGTCTCTTCAGACCACTAAGCTTCCCCCACTACCAGATACTAAGGCAAAAGGCCGTAACTCTATCTAGGGTGATGTTTCTATGTAGAACCATCCATGTGGAAAGGGACATGTCAAAGAGCTCAAGGAAACTATTGGGATAAAACCATGGAACTGGATTTCTGGGTGTCTTAAGATCTTTTGCTTTATTTGTTATTGCTTTTATTGGTACCTTTTATATTAACACATCCAACAGGATTTGTACCAGTACATGACATCTTAATTCTCAATTTTTCCCCATTCCCTTACCCTCCCTACAACTTCCCCCTATATACATAAGTTTTGTTTTATTTTTAAGCTCATTGGTGCAATTTACATGTAGTCACAAATTCCCTATAGTGATTTTAGTACATATATTTTAATTGCCATTTCCCTCTCGACTCGTGTTCCCTTTATGAAAGCTTTATCCTTTTGCTTTTTAGAAATCATAGAAAATTTCAGAAGCCAGACAACTCAAAGCTAAAACCTCCCTCACGGTGGGGTGCGGGTTCATTCTGCTTGATTCTGCCCCTGCTCTCTCCTAAAGTAGACAGGCCTGAGTGTCCATCACAAACTCATGTTGTGGGATCTGGAACTCACACATAATCACATCTTCAAGAAGGTTAACTGAGCTGCTTGGAATCAAGTGAACCTAGTAGCAAATGTAGGTAATGCTATGCTAAATATGTCAGGTCTTAACTGTGGGCTTGGTTACAGATGCTATTAAAGAGGATCATACTAATTCTCAGATAGCATAGCAACTTTTAGTTAAATCATGATCCAGATGCTGTCCGTGTGCTTCAGTGGAGGATGCTGCCAGCGGCTCTTCAATAGCGAGGACTTCCCCTCCTTTGCTGGTGCACTGTTGCTGTAGGTGATGTGCATAAATCCCTCTAGCAGCTTCATCCCTGTGCTCCCAGCTCCCTGGTATTCTGGCTCTTCCACTGCTGAGTGTGCACAGGCTTTCTGGGGGAGATTCTAATTACAGGGTAGGGATTTCCCACTGTAGTTTACCATATTCACAGCTTGTCAAAGTTACTAATGGGAAAAACCAAAGACTGACTTCTAGACAATCGGGTTGCCCCACTGTGGCAGAAATAGATATGATGGTCCAAGGCTCAACCATAGAGGATGGCAAAGAACAGGTACTGAGCTTATTACTGGGGAAGGGTGTGATGGCCACTCTCGAATGCTTCTGTGGCTCCCTATAAGACAATAGGGATGATGTAGATGGTATATTATGGCCAGGACTGACTGGGATTGTGATGAGTCTGGACATGTTGTAGGTTAAACATTGTTTTTAGAGAAATAGCCACAGATGCTTCTACCCCTGGGTCACCACCTCTTGATCACTAGATAAAACCTTGGCCACAGATCCCAACTGTTTCATGGAGCCGCCTTGATCAGTCTCCATCAAAGATTTGTTCTAACAGTTGGTCCACAGAGAATGTGTGAGGGTAGACCACCATGTGACTTCAAGGTGAACCCTTCCTGGAACAACTGCAAGCACTTGCACTTGTCTAAAATTAGGACATTAAATCAGATCTACACTAGCCCTCTCTACTGAGTGATTTCTAATTTTCCATGTCGGGCTAACCCAGAGTGTTAAGGCCTTGTAAGATAAATGATCTGGATCCTGCATTTGGCTCATCCTGACTCGGTTCCACTTGTATACTTCTTGACAAGAGTCCACTGAAAGAAATGGTCCTCTGCTTCTGAGGTCCCAACTAAAGATTCATCTGCAGCCTCCATTTTAAAATAAGTCTGATGTCAGACTTATAACTTGGAGTTCGTTCCAGCATGCAGAATTCTGTCCTTTTTAACAGACCTGAAATTGAGCTGGGGGCACTCGGGCTGCTCTCCTACATTCCAGATCTCCTTTGTAAAAAGTTCATGTCCCGGATTTGTGGTTGTGCAAGACCATGGTTGGAAGATCACTTTAGGGATCTCCAAGTATAGAACTTGACATCCCAAGTGTCATGCCTCATCAAAATACATGGAAAGGACAGTCTATGCTGAAAACTGTTTTTCCTTACTCCACTTCTGAAAAGCACTGTAGATCGTGGTACTCCTCCATGGTCACCCGAGCCTCGACAGGACTGTAAGAGCCCCATACAAGCCATAGTTGACCTTCACGTGATTCCATACTCAATGCATTCATTGCCTTAGGACACAACCAAGTCCATGGTCACATTCCAACTTCCTGCTCCAGACTTAAAATAGGTCTTTTTATCTAAGACACTATATACAATCGTGGAAGATAAGAGAAACTATATGGGCTCTGTAAGCCACTCTTCCAATCTCTTTACCATTTCAATAAACAAAAGTACATGAAATTTGACAACTTGTGAGCTAATTCAAAAGGCTTCCCCTGTGTGCACATGTTGACCTATAATTTGGGGGAACACCAATGAGTTTCTCCCTAGGAGTCCTGAGTTCAAGACCACATGGGATGAGGTCAGGTGTCCTTTGCCTGGTTCAGGCTCACGAGAGTGAAAAATATCACCCCTGGGTTCTGCATCATTCCTACCACTGGTCATCACGGCTCGCATCTATCTGCATTGATCTTGTGTTAACTTCAGTCTCAGAAGTTGACTCTGGCCCTAGGAGCTGTTATAGACAATCTGTTCATATAACTAAGCATGTGACTTCTGTGCCTTAACTGCTTTCTGGGCCATTGATCAGAAAACTTCTGGGTGCCCTCCAGATGTGGGATAGATTGGAACCCATCTCAAGGGCTTCCATTCAGGAGAGGGGTATTCTCACATCACGGGTCCCTTCAGTGTTCTGTGCCCATCTTTGAAGGAAAGTTTCTTGGCTTCATTTCAATGTGCACTCAAGGGACCAAAAAAGGCTCCAGATAAGCAACCAAACAAGGTCAAGGGGAACGTTACAATTTTCACCATGGCTATTTTCCATTAAGTAGGGACCCTCTGGGCAGGGTGCCTAATGGCAGAAGGGGGGCTCCTACCTTGACACAGCACCTCACCTCTGTATCATTAAATTGAGGTGGTAACAGCTTGAAGCTCCCCACTGTCTAGAGTAAGCTCAAAGTACTACCTAGTGATACCTGACGACTGTTAGTTTAAATCATTAATACCGTATACACTTACTAACTGAATTTTAAGAGACATAATCATATCTGGACTAAACTTCACTGCATGCAACTTCGATTTAAGCAAGAGTTTTGTTTTGAGAAGTGTCTTCCTCCGTAGGATCATGTATTCAGAGATGGATTTTAGGAAAACAATTGGATCATGGTGGGTATTAATCATGGAATCTTATGCATAACTTAAAATCTTGGCCAAGCTCAACAGCCTCTGAAAAGAGTCATCTCTGTGATTTGTGGATAACGTGTAGGAAAATGTTTCATATCCCCGAAGTCTCACTTCCAGTTGAAGTTTTAGGTTAGTAACCACCCTTAAACATTTGATTGGCTCCAATATTGCCACTGCACAAAGCTTGAAGTCCAGTAACTGATGGATTGATGGAGTTCAGTGGCATCCAGTGTGGGGAGGAGTGGACTGGCGGAAGGAAGATGATCACTAGGGTGCATAACCTGGAAGGTGTATCCTCGCTCTCTGCCCCTTGCTATAGCTCGTTCATGGCCTCTGCTTCCTCAAAGACTGGCTTCTCCATCATACCTTTATCTTCAAATGTACTTATGGTAGCAAAAATAAGGAATATATATAGGTTTCGATCTGTCTTCGATCATTCAGGTGGCTTTTGTTTCAGAGACTTCAAGAGACTGCATCTGGCATGAGGACGACTTTGGCAATGGAAAAGTTCATTTTTGGGAGAAGGAACAGTCTTAGGTTCTCCAGGTTTTGACTTGGAGAAGATGATCATGCTGGTATGATTTTTATCCAATTCTCAGGCTCCATAGACAAGCTGAAATCTGATCCTGGCTGTAGAAATGGAAAACTAGGGGCGCAGACACTCAAGGCTGTGTGTGAGGGATAGTGTCTGGACCTCGGTGGGTATCCCTGTAGGATCCTAGTTTGGGTTCTTTACACACCGCACACAGCAATTTGACGGTGCTCTGCAGCCCAAGTGGGAGCCTCCCAGCCGAATCGGAAGGCAGCTCTCCTGAAGGGGACAAGAAGTCAAGTTGCAGATGGCCTTATTTGTCAGGATGTTGACTTGATCCATGGTCATCTGTTGTGTCTGAATGGCCAAGTGACTCTTTGGTTTGCCTTTGCCTATGCTTGGCAAAATGGAAGTTAGACGGCTCTTTGCATGCTTGAAAAGCAAAACAAAAAGGACAGTCTCTAGTTCTAACCAGATTCATCGATACCTGGGCAAGGTCAGAATGGACACCTCATATGTTCTCTCGAATGGTCAGTGAGGTTGAAAAAGCAAACAGCTCAGGAGACCACAGGAGTATGTGGGGTAAAGACACCTACCTCCGGGTGACACTGAGGGGTCTGGGTGAGGGAAAGATGACATCAGACTTGGGTCAGGTCCTTGATTTTTGTTTAGAAATTTCCAAAGGAAACTTCAGAAGTATACACCATTAGCAAAATGGCTCTACTTTCAAATGAGTAACAGCCAACACTTTATCTGCACAGGAAAGCAACTAAGCATAGCTTCATTATGCCACAGAAACCTGTGTTCACCACCAAAGCCTGTGTAATGAATCAAGTTCTTACAAGTGTAACTTCAGGAGAGGATACTTAGGGAATAGATGGCCAGGGTGCTGGTTCTAACACCAATGGCTTTTAAATATAGGAGCTACTCAATGAGTATCTTTAAAGAAAGTCTGTTGTCTTACAGATGTCCCAAATCTCTGCTGGTCCCACATCCTTTAGTGACACAAAAATTGTTTTCACTATTTCCCAGGATACATGGGTAACCATGGCTTTTCAGAAGCAGGGTTGGTCTCAGAGTGTTGGTGGGAAAGGGCCCATATCAGGAACTGGAGGCTATCTGTAGACAACTGAGGCCTGGTGAAGGTGAGGAGAGCAGCCATCTCTGGTCTCTGCCCTGCAGCATGAAGCATACTGAGCCACAGACTCCAAAAGGGCTAGTGAACTAGGCTCTGACCTTGAGTTGCTCTCTGGCTGCTGGCCTCCTTTACCAAGTACTTAGGAGGAAAGTATCTGACAGCTCCTTGGACCTTGGGTATGATCTCCCTCCCTATCAAACTGCTTACCATATCCAGGCCATGGGAAGTGGTCACTGATGGATTAATGAAGTGGACAAATTGATTTGCTGGGAATGTTGCAGTAAAATGAAAAGTATGTCAGGCTTCTTTAATAATTGGGACTTTTTTCCCCCCCTGCATGTCCTGTATTGATAGGATTTTATCTCCTGAATAAGTATCTTTTGAGTCTATTGAATCAGATTTTTATTTAATAAATATACATGGAATCACAGCAGTCGGGTGTTCTGGGGCAGATGTGTAAGGAACGCTACCAAGGAGCAAGTTTCTCTCAGATTGCTATATAATTGTCACTCCCCAGGGTGACATCAGCCCAGGGACTGATGACTGAGGGTGAGAAGTGCCCTGATCTGGATGTTCCTGTGACGGTGAACTCTTGGCTACAGAGCAGAGACTTAAATCCATCCAGAAGTGATGACCTCTGAAATTATCCTCCCCACTGCTTCTGCAGGTGAGCCACGCTCACTGGCCTGGATTTCACCAAGTTGTGCCAGTGCTGCGAGACGCACTCTAGACTCCACTGTTGAGCTGTGTGATGGGGTGCAGAGGTTGTCCTTGGAAAAAGCCAGCTGCTATCCAGAAAGATGTGCTGGAACCTTCTTGTCCTCCTCTCACAGACCTAACTCCAGTCTAAGGAAACTTTATCTTCTCTTCCCAGATGGTACTTTTTTCAGGTTCTGAAATTGTGTCTGCACTCTTACTCCTATGGTTACATCTCGGGAATCTCACCACTACTCCTGGGCCATTTCCACCTGTTGTGACCTTAACTTGAGGCCACATTTGTGGAATGTGGATGTCTTTTTCCCTGGCTCAGGCTCTTGACCAATGATGATAAAACCATATCTAGCTGTCCTCGTAGTTCATACCTTCTGATTTTTAAAGCCCCATGTATTTGCCTCGCATCAGCTTTTAGGACCAGAGATAGGACCCATCTCAGTGCTTTCCAGGAGCATGTTATAGACCAGTGGGTGTTTTTCACAAGTAGGCCTGAGCCCTGGCTTCTAGGCCACTGGTGCCTTCTGAACTGCTGCTCTGCAGAAATGTGTACACCTCAGGCTGTGCTCTAGTGTGACTGGTAGGGATGTTTTTGCTGGGCTTGTGCTATTGTCCCTCACTGTCCTACTCTGAAAGGTATCAGCTTCTTCCAGGCTCAGGTCCTGGGGTCCCAGATGACCAAAGATCAAGTCAATGGGTGAATGGCAGGTCTGGGAGGCTGGAATCGGTGGAATCGGATTGGAAAGAAGCAGCTCTGGTGTGGCTGATTTTAAGACTGTTTTAAGACATCTGTAGTTCACTCATGTGAAGAATAAACTCCTCCCCTTTTCTCTTTAGCTCAGATGAATAGACGGACGTAATGGTCAAAATTGGCATGTCAAGTGATGCAGCTACCTGTATAGGATGGGGCTCTTTTGGACGTGAAAGTCCTGAGAAGGCTAAAGATGAAACATGGGATTTCCATGTCCTCTCCCTTGCAATGAAGCCCTAGTAACCTAAACGCTGGGAGATGGGGATCTGAGACCATGCAAGGCTTCTCTATCTCCTTTTAAAACTGACTTT